>VWPU01001339.1:0-75960 GCA_013398955.1 Callaeas wilsoni | reverse complement strand
CCCGCGCTGCGCTGACGTGCGGGGCCGCTGCCCCCCGGGCTCGGCCTCGGCCGCCTGCCCGCCCGGCCGGCCGCGCTCACACGCACGGTCCACACAGACGCAGACACACGCCGGCTCTCACAGTCCCCTCTCACCCTCACAGTCCCCTCCCACACACACACACCACACACTGTACTGCCTCACAGACACCGTCACCTTACACACGTGCACACGGACCACCCCACACAAGCACGGTGCCCTCACAGTCACAGTCCCCTCGCACGCAGGCACAGCTGGCAGAGGCTGTGGAGCTGTGAGGAGTGCACAGCCCCGGGGCACGCATGGAATGGGCACCTGAGAGAGATGCAGACCCGTGTCACCCTCAGGCAGACACATGAGTCTGAGGTGAGCCTGTGGGACAGACAGACTGACGGACAGGCATCGAGCTGCGAGGCACTCTCATGCAGGGGTCTGAAGCTGTGTCACTCTGTCAGGGGGCTGCATGACAGAGTCACAGCATGCGGGTCCAAGGCATGTGGCTGTCACAGCGGTCTGAGGCCTCTGGGGCTGTGTCACACGGATGCACAGACACGTGTTGTACTGAGGTGCATGACTGTCACTGTGACACTCACAAGCACTGTCACTGTTACCGAGGTGTCAGGCTCTTAGGGCACAGGAGCTGTGTCCCTGTGAGACACAGGCACACACTCACAGTCCTGAGGCGCATGACCGTGTGTCACTGACAGACAGACAGACACGGGCCTGAGGAACACAGGCCGCTGTCACTGCAAGACAGATGTTGCCCTGAGGCATTTGGGGCTGTTGCTGTCAGACATCCAGGGAACTGCACACTCAGAGAAGCCTGGTATGTGCACAGGTACACTCGGAGTACCCTGTGATACGCGACAATCAGAAGCAAAGGGACAAGCACACAAGCTGCTCCAGCACACAGGGATCATGAGGCACAAACATCCACCCGCTGGCCTTAGACACACAGGCAGGCGCACTTGGAGTTCGACTGATACACACGTGAGCCTAAATACATGACTGTTGCTACTGAACTGGCACTTACCCTGTTGACACGCGCATACATAGTCTGTTCCATGGCCTGAGACACTCGAGACTATTTTGGCGAGGCACACATGGACACCCACACATACACTCACACACTGACCTGAAAAAAAACCCCACAGGGCCATCCCTTCGAGACAGATAAACAAGCGAGGCATGTGGAGCTGTGCCACAAGGACAGATTTAAGTGCTCGCTTCTCTGTTGTGACAGGCAAAGAGACCATGCCTGTCTGCTATAACCCCTTCCCCATGCACTAGTCACAGGCTAGGCTTGGCTTTTTCTGCAGCACATGCCCTGTAGCTCCAGGAATGTTGGCACAGTGTCCTTTAAAAAAGCAAGTTGAAACATGTAAGGTTAACAGACTGGTCTGAGGCACATGCACCACTGTTGGTGTGAGGTGCATAAACACGACAATGTACCAGCACACACACAAACACACACACACACACATGCACAGAGGCAAAACAGCAGAACATACCGGGCTGCGGATTCAGTGCAGGAGGAACTGCACCAGCTGCTGCTTCCGTGCTCCTCCTGGCAATTGCATGCGTGTGATCCCTACCAAGAGAGCAAGGGACAGAAATTCAGCATTTTCCAGTGACGCATTCCCTCTCTTACACTCTGACTCAGATGAGATGCTGTGATATTTATAAGATCACACAAGCACATGGTTTGTGCAGTGGTCAAAATGCAGAAGGATAGTTCCACAACTTATTACTCTGGCAGAAGGATGAAGAGAAACTATTGGAATACTGTAATGAACTCCTGAGAAATAAAAACATCCAGTGTGTACAGCCCACTTCAAACACACAAATGTGTGCCTTTTATGTGTGCCTGTAAAGTTCTACCCACGCCTATAGACATACATGGATGCATTTATGTATGTGCATGTATAGGACATAATGCTGACTCCAGCACCTTGTAGGGGCTCATGATGGCAAAAGGAGAAGACATTTGCTTTACTTCAATTCTCGCATTTGCAGCATTTCTTATAGGAAAAAGAGGTAGAGAAGATTTAACACTGTATACTCCAGCTGAGTATTTAGCAGGGAACAGTGGAGGTGATAAATATGAGAGAGAAGACAGGAAGGGAACTCCTGATGTTTCAGCCTAGTTTCCCTGGCTTCGGCAGTCAGTGAAATCATACAACACCTTGCTCTTCCTACTGAATAAGTTCCAGAGCTGTTCTGGTTAGAAACCTCTGCTAATTTCCAGCCTTCTGGCCAATTTATATCCATATGTTCCGTGCTGATGTTGCCATTTAGTTTAAATACTTCTTCCTTTCCCTTCCCTGTGTGTTTATTTATAGACAGAATTACATCCAGTCTCCAGCTTTGTTTTGTTGAGCAGAAAAAGACAAGGTTTTTTGCTCTTCTCTCAAGGAGGACTCTCAAATTGCCGATCATTCTCACCTGCCTGCCCTGCACCTCTTCTTGAATATAGGCAGAGAGAATTGTACACTGTGGTCCATGTCAAGTTCCCTGCTACCTTCTACCAGGCAATTAATGTCTTCTCTTTTCAGATGGAAATATCTCACCTAAGACACTCCTGGACTTGCCAAGTTTCACATACATGGTGAGAGTCAGTTCCTTTCCCTCACTTCACTGCAGTGCTGGTATCTCACACACTGAAATACTGCTGCCTCTTTCTGCCATTGGCACTTCACATGCACCATTCAGCTACTTGGCATTTCATGTATATGTTCACAGCCTGATGCCACATGCGATCTAACGTGGCCTGAGAGATGAGGCTCCAGCTTGGGTTTTGGAATTTTGCGTTATAGAATTTTAACCTTCATTTTTATTTTGACCATTATTTCAGTTTGAAAGATGTATGGTGGGTTGACCTTGGCTGGACCTAGCTGCCGACTGAGCCGCTCTATTGCTCCCATCCTCAGCATAATGGGGGCAGAGAAAATAAGATGAAAAAAACCCTTGTGGGTCAAGATAAAGGCAGTTTACTAAAGCAAAAGCAAAGGTCATGTGCACACAAGCGAAGGAAAAAACCCAAGAGGTGTAATTCTCTACTTCCCATCAGCAAAAGGTGTTTGACCACTTCCTGGGAAGCAGGGCATCAGCACATGTAGTGGTTCCTCTGGAAGACAAATGTCATAAAGAATAAATGGCCCCCTTCCTCCTCCTTTATCTTAGCTTTACCTGAGCAGACCCTTTGATCAGTTTGGGTCAGCTGTCCTGGTTATGTCCCCTCCCGCAGCCTGCTTGTGTAGGGGGGAATGTTGGAGAGACAACCTTGATGCTGTGTGAGAACTGCTCAGCAGTAGCCAAAATAGTGGTGTGTTATCAACACCCTTCCAGCTACCCGTGCAAAGCACAGCACTAGGAGGGCTGCTGTGGGGAAAATTAATTCCATCTCAGTCAGACCAAATACAGGAATTAGTTACTGTGAATTCTTTTAAGACGTTTGATTGCTGTGGTCTAATATGCACCAAATGGTCTGGCCACAGCTCCTCAAGCATTACTCTTTGGGCTTCTTGCCCTGGTACCAGGCAGTCTAAAGCTGCCCCACATCAGACCACTCGAGCTTGAACTTGTTCCATCTCACATGGGAACACCCAGCACTGGTCATTTTCTCTTCCCAGCCACACAGTGACAGCTTGTGGACCTCATCTGAAAAACTTCTGCATTGGTCTGTCATCTCCTTAAACACATGCAGCCAGTCTGGTCCTGCTGAGCATCAGAAATTATTGTTAACGACTTCTCTTTAGCTGCCTTTGTAATTGTTCTCAGCCCATACTCTGCACTACATTGAGTGTCTTAATGAAGTCCATGCCTACTGCATTTCATCTGTCTTGATAGCTGTCGAAGGGAGCCAGTGCCAGAGCGATCTGGTTTGGCTTTTGCTTTTCCCTTTTGTAGTTTACCCCAGTTTCATTCACCTCCAGGCTTTATTGTCTTTCAATTTTTCCTCTAAAGTTTCCCTTACTGTTCTGGCATGTTTCAGAGTTTTTTGCAGCTTAATAACAAAATAATTTTGTCCATAAAGTAATAAAAACTATGTCATCTCATTGTGGAATAAATATTTGTCAGGCATTGTGTTTATTATTGTTTTTACAAGGAGCCCCAAGGACAGCAAAATGTAATAGTAGCATCACTTAGTTCCCTCACTGATTCTCCTCTAATTTTCCTCAAAACTGATGACTTGCCAGTCAGATCCATACAGATGGAATACAAAAACATCCTTTGCTTCAAAAATACGTATTCCTGGTGCCATTCCTCTGCAGAAGAAGCTGTTTACAGCTACATTTTGAAGTCAGAGAGGATGTCGGAGTTCTATTTATTACTATTTTTATGGCATTTAACATTGCCATTCTTGCATGTTTTTTTTTTTTTCTCTCTTTATGGTACTCTACACCTATTAGAAAAGGAACTAAAATATTCTTCCGGAGTAATGTTATTGCTGTTCTTGCATTTGGTTGGGTTTTGGTTATGCTCTTGTTTTTTTTAAAAGGAAATCATCCTGACATGACCACATGTAAATTTCCCTGCTTAAGGACAGACTCCAGTCTTTTTGACAGGCTATAACAGACTTTTCTGCTGTTCAGTTTTTGTGGCTCTCAGCCACAAAGAATACATTTATAACTTTCATATAGCTTCAAAAACAGGTGTCATTCTGAGATGGCCAGAAACTCCAGTTTTATTTTCTTTGTAGTGCTACCAATGTCAAACCTTCTATTTCTGTAAACTGTTTTACATGAAAAAAGTACAGGACACATTGAAAGCAAACTAATCAACCAGGGGAACACTTCTCATTATAAAAATTCAAACCATTTAACTCAGCATTGAAATAATATGAAGCAGGTTAATTACCTGAAGTGAGTCACCAAGCAACACACTTCTAACACCAAGTTAAAAGGAAACTCAAGTCCACTGAAATCAATGGATTTAAAAACATTTTGATGTGTGAGATGGAAAAAAAAAAAATCAGGTCTCCAAGGCAGATTTTGCTCAGTTAAAAGCAAATGTTTGACTTTTAAATTGAGTAGGATATTAACAGTGAGGTTCTGCAGAGTGCCATGAGACTTGTAAGGGCCCCAGGAAGGCAGCAGCCCTGTCTCCTGTGAGTCACCTGGTGCTGGGTACTGATAAAGAAGGAAATGACCTGTTAGCTCAGTAATCAGAATTCGTGTCTCAGATTAGCTCCCTGTTCCTCAGAGCTCTTCCATTAAAACCAATTCATCTGGCAACACTTGACCTTTGCAATTTCACAGAAAAAAAAATCAAGCATTTGCCTTCTCAGATAAAAAAATGCAGTGCTTTTTACTTTTGGGTGACTAATAAGAGCAAAACATGTGCACATGATTAAAGCAGTGCATTTTAGATTTACTTCAGAATAAATTAACCCAAAACTATACTGTTTCTTTTCAGAACTGCATTTTTACCAAACACCTGGTTCACATCCCTGATAAAAATAGTAAAATGGTGGAAAAGCACATGAAGATCTATACTTGGAGAGTAATAAAGAACTAATTATTTGGCTAAAGTGCACATGAAATCAGAAAGGTAGTGTTTGTGGTTCCATTTTATTTTCTGTTTCCATGAAAGACTTGAAGCATGCACAAAAGTGCATTTATTGAATGTGCGGGTGAATGAAGCTGAAAGCAACAAGTATCATGCTGGAGACCAGGATGCCTCTCTGAATAGGGGTCAAAATGTTAACATGGTTGCAGAAGAAGTCAAATATCTTGCTGAGATGGAAGAACAACCTGTAAAATGCAGGCAGGTGTCCTTTCTCTGTCCTGAGCCCTGCTGAACTGCCCAGCTGGAGATCCAGCGCTGTGCAGTGGGGAAGATGAGATCCAGTTGAAGAAAAACAGGAAGAGATCCAAAAGTGCATGAACACAGGTGTGGGAAATCCTAGGATGCAAATACTAGGAAAGCCCCAGGCTGAAAAACTGAAAGAGTGTTAGTGTAGGAAAAAGGAGACCAAAGGTGACATGATAACAGCCTGCAAATATGGAAAGCCTGCTGCAAATTACAAGGGAGTGGTAATGTGTTTTTTCTGTGGTGCGTAGGATGAAATGAAAAGTGTTTGCATGTTTTATTAGATTAACAAACTAATCTGATAAGCATGGACAGGTGTATAAAGCTTTAGTAAGCTTGAAATAGAAGCTGTGAATAAGACCATCTTTACTCCAACACTACTTATAAGGATCACATTTGAGCACAGCAGCAGTTTGCCCAGACTTCAGGATTCCTGTGTCCTTGGGCATTTCTGAAAGAGTTTGGGCAGAAATTATTCAACATTAACTGCTTTGAGTTAGACCAACTTTACTAACTGTATATGTCCCAGTGCTGTAGGTATTTTCTGAAGTCTTTGGCCCAAACTCTCTAAAGGTACATTGAGAGGTACACCTGTTTAGATGCTCAGGTCAAATTGTTAAGCAACATTTGAGAAGTTATTCAGCTGCCATCTAATTCTGTAATCATTTACATGTCTGTGAGTGGGCCCTCCATTCAGCTTGTATCAGCTATAAGCTCTCACATCAGGTGACTTTGCTACCAAATCTCTCCCTCATGAACATTGAATGTATAAACCAGAACAAATACCCCACAAAACTGTATTTGGGCTGTCACCCTGGGTTGCCTGAGGTTTTAAGGGTCTCACCTGGGATGTGACAGACATTGCTGCTTCAGATCTCTTTTTGCTGACTGGAGATGTGAACATTATTTAGTGTCTGGCATTCTAGAGTGAGTCCTCTAATAATGGAATCATGGAATGGTTTGGGTTGGAAGGGCCCTTAGAAATCATTTCCTTCCAATCCCTCTGCCACAGGCAGGGACACCTTCCACCAGACCAGGTTGCTCAAAGCCCCATCCTGCCTGGCCTTGAACACTCCCAGGGATGAGACATCCACAACTTCTTTCTCTCTGCCCAACAAATAATCAAGCTGATACCAAAACTAGAGGCTTCTTCACATCATTTCAGCTGTTTGAGCAAATAATATACACAGAAATAAGATTGCTTAAAGCCTGTGGAAGGATTTAAAGACACATTCTAATGAAATGAGCTCAACTTTAATCATCTTTCCGGTCAGTAAAGAGGTGGAGATTATGCAGGGAGATGTATATTTAAAAAGAGATTAAAGGAGCCTTGCAATATGGTTATGCTCATTTATGCCTGTAAGAGCATGGCCTGAAGCCTGCCAGGCCCTTGGTAAAAGAACTGTGGCAAACTCATTGAACTAATGGGGCACAGGGTCAAGATTTGTAAATTTTTTTTTTTTAGGAATTTTTGCAGTTTTCTAGAGTTCCTGGGGAATAATTTAACTGCTTAGCAGTTTTACATTGCCAGATGCAATTAAGAAGCTTTTTTTCTCATTTATTCAGCATCTTTTTAGGATATTAAGATCCAGATAATCTGTCCTGTCATTTGCACTTAAATAAAATTAAAATACCATTACAGTATTCACTATCAGCACAGGAAAAGCACTTGCTCAGGATCTCACTTGCTAGTATGTGATTTAAAGCTGCAACTAATAAGCCTCACAAATTCAGGTACTTTCGTTTAGCTCTCTTTACTAAAATGAAGGTATACAAAAGTGAAATACATCCTGGATTACAAACACATACTAGAGTACAATGCAGTTGTAAGTAAACTCGGCTCTGAAAGTTGTACTTGTCCTTAACACACAGTTTTAAAACCATTATTACACACTTTAAAAAAGCAAACTCAAGCAATACAACAGCGACCCAGTAAGATTTTAGCAGCAGAGTATTAGCTGATTTCCCCAGCTCTTGAAGACTAGATGCTTTTACTATTGCAAGACCAATTTGTGTTTGTGACATTTTATCATATATCAGCTTTTTACAAACAGCCAAACAAGTAAGCCCTGTGTAAAAACAGACAATAAGAATTTTGCCAGAGGAAAGCTCTTGTATTTGACCCTGCATATATCCATATATAGAATTGAATTAGGAGTCTGCTTTTGCAGTTCCTTCTATGTGTAATGATAGCAGTTATGCTCTGAAATTCTGTACTCTTCAGCAAAACTTACCTGCTCTTTATCTTTGAACAACATTTCATTTTCTGCTGCAGTTATAGTGTTATAGTGACATACCTAATTTCTCACCAGATACTGAATTGCATGTTTCCATATTTTGTTCTTAAGTGTTCTTATTCTGTTGCCTACTCTGGTCATTAGCTGTGTCCCCAAATTTTCATTAGAAGCAGCTAATTTTTCCACTTGGCTAGCCAAAGAAACCTCTAGATGTTTTTTCTCTTGTAAGAACACGTATGAAATATATGTTATTTTTCTTAAAATAACATATAAAATATAGTCCTTACAATTATCTGATAGAATTCTCCAGAAGAATTTAAATGCCAAGTAATGGAAGCTGTGCAACAGAAGTTGAAGAAAATAAAGAAGAGGAGCTGCTTAATCAACTATCAAGCATGAGGGAAAAAATCTTAATGTACATACATGGGCAAAAATGTTCAGAGGAGTTAAAAAAACCGCCCAGCCTAGATGCCTGAGTCCCTAGAGTCAGCATGAGCCTGTCACCAAATTTATCTTAATTTTTATTCACAGAAAACCTGTTTTTAATACATAGAATCAAGTAAGATATTGCTCAGTTGTCTAAATAGTACCCTCCATTTGAATTTTGGTAAGTGCTTTTGACTCAGCTTGGTTCTCAGCAGCTCAAACCCTCCCTTGTAATCTGTTAATACATCAGCAAGGGGTGCTTCTGATTTAACCTCTCCTGTTGGAACTCCAGAGAGCGAGATTATTGCTGGCCCTGAGAGGCATTGCTGCTGTGTGCTGTCCCTGGCAGATCTGTCAGCTGCGGAGAAATGATCCTCAGACAACTGGACAGAGCAGATATTCACGCTGACGGAGCATGTGACTGGACTTAAGGTCAGAGATTCAGAGACTGCAGGATTGGGACTTTTAAAGATCCCTGCACAGGATTGCCCTGTGTGCTGTGTATCACTGGCATCAAGGGAGATACCTGCAAAGTTAAAGGGTTACTTCATTCTTTGTGGAACCAGGCCTTGACAACCCTGTAAGCACAGGCTGATAGGTGCTCATCAGATTTACTGTCTTTTCATTCCCTTCTTCAGGAAATAATTACTTAACTTGCTGATTATATGATTGGAAAAACCCAAAAAACTCCATTTTGCATAGAATGAAGAATGTTGAGCTTCAGCATCCTGCCATGCCAGATCTGATACCCTCTGTTATTTTGTCACCATATTCTGATTAAGATTAAAATAGATTTTAGAAGTTCCTGATTGTCTTTGTCAACACTGCTATGCACAGTTCTCTAAAATCAGTACTGAAAAATAATCCAGACTCTAAATGCTCTTTCATGTTCAAGTTTATACACCCCAAGAATTAAATCCACCTTCTCACAAATGAACAAAAGTAATGACAGTTCCACCTAAACTGTCTCCTGGAAATACAGAAGGTTCTTCTGGTTTGGTGCTACTTTTCTTTACAGGGTTGAAGCACACCTTTAATTCTTACAGCTGATAAATGTTGCTTCCTGATTTTATTTTATCATATACTAGGTTACTTTTTTGTATTTCTAGCAAAAAATTTCTTTGCTTCAATCTGCAGCTTTACATTAAGCGTGTTATGATTGCAAAGTATGTAAAACATATTTGTGGTAGAGCTTGACAAGACAATATTGAAAACTTTGTTTCGGTCAGTTTTCAACAGATTTTATATATTTTAAAAATGTATTTCTAAAAGTGAATAACTGTGCAAGAGGAGCTAAAAGGAAGCCATCTATTTAGACACCAGATAGAAGAAAAAACACAGTCTTCCAAGGGTTGAGCATCTAGCATAAAATTTATGTGAACTCCACTCAGATTTACTAATGGCTTCTTTACAGCGGTTTTCTGAAGAACCAAGAATTGTAACCAAATGATATTGGCAGAAATCTTCAATAAAAGTGGATGCGAAGTATTTGCCAAAATAAAAATTTAAAATATACACATGCCAATATTAGCACTAGACATGCTTCACACCCAGGGAGGCCCAGCACAGCAAGTGCTTTTCTGCATTAATCACCTGTGCTTCTGCACAGCACAGACACTTCTTTAGGCACAGACATAACTGCTTTAAGGAATCAGATCTCTGATCAGGAAGAAGCAAATGTTGTGGCAACAATAACACCGGACACAACTTGCCTACTGTGCTGCATGAAGTTCAAGTGTCTGCAGCTTTCTATAACCCTAAAAGTCTCCCAGCAACTATTCAGAACAATAGCAGGATATCCTCCACCTCTGAGCAAAGTAGGAGAAACTTGCTCATTGGGAGTGGTATTTTTTTCTAATATCCCTATCATGATTTCTTCCAAGCATTCACTTGCACTTGAAAATTGGTAATTGATGTCTTACTATGTCATCTGCTTGATAACTACATCATCCCTGGCTAAGTCACTCTCATTGTATCAGCCAGAGTTAACAGATAAATTCCTTCTAGTTAACAAAAGATTGGCTAACAAAACCAGAATTAATGGTTAAATGTACTACACTTTCCATACTCTCCCTTTAGCCTCTTTGCATCTTCTCCTTTAAACTGTTTCTTCCTTTTCTCAGATTTTGCATCTTGTTCCTTCCTCTCTTGATTTTCCTGCATTCAGACAGAATGACAAATAAAAAGTAAATAAGAGTTACTGAAGGAAAAGCTTGTTAAGAAACTCTCAGTTTGCAATGAATAGGTATTCTGAACATGCCCTATGCACACTTAAAACTCTCAGTTGCTGGAGTTTGAGGGTAAATAGCAGAACAGAGCTTCCTGGTCAATCCTTTTGGCCTTCTCCATGTGATGATGTTACCAGCAAACTATTTCATCAGCTTTAACTGCAACTTTCAACTATGGACTGAAATGCATTCTTCTTAATTAGTCCCTTTGTCCACAAAACAGAACATTAGTTTAACTTAATTAGCATTCTAGAGATTTATCCCATAGCAACCTTGTTTGTATTCAGGGATTTCTACCAGAATTTTCAGGAACTGTTCAGCTGTGTTAAACAGCAACTCACAGTTTCTCTTCAGGCTCTCATTAAATTTGCCAGTAGTAATTCTGCACTACTGTTCAGGGCCAGAGTCCAGGCTGGATGTTTGTTGGTACCACTCACACAGCTGCCAGAATGGCATAAATCCTGTTGGGATTTATGTAGATAGGCAGGATTCTGGTTTCCACAAAGCTACTGGTACCAGAATAATATGTTTAATGGAGGAAGAAAAAGGAATGGAATGATTACTGCTAGCAAAAGAAGACCATTACTCAGTGGAAGAGTATTTCTGGTTTTTGATAAGTAGTACAACAGTGGGAGAAGGTAGTTCTGAACAACTGAGATAACTGTAGTATAACATAAAGAAGACAAAAGCTATTTTCTTAAATGCTTCTGCAGTTCTTGTTCCAGATCTGCATTTGTCACCAGAACATTGCCATCCCACCTGGAAGCTTGCCTACTTTTGATTTCAACCAGTGAATAGCTAATCTACGTATTGCAGGTAGATCAGTACTTAATAGGCTGCTGTGTCATATGTCAAAACCTAATAACATCCAGGAAGATGTTGATGATTTGGTGCAGATAAGATGCTTGATGAGACATGTGTGGTCTCCTTTGCGGAGAATTTGAAGCAGAAAACACAATTTTGCACAATAATGATAAATCTGTTTGATTGTTATGGATCATCTGGCACTATTTCCATAAGATGAACTGAAGAAGTCCCAGGAAATGTGCACAAGTTTATAGAAACAGCCTCTATAGAAAGTCAAAGTCTAGGATCCTTTGGTCCAAAGGAATTTTCAAACAAATAAAGAAAACTTGTGACCATTAACAGAGTTAGTCTGTCTCCTAATATAGGAGCGTTAGAGGCTCAAAGTTATGGGAACTTCCACTGGGTGCCCTGAAAAGGAAAAAAATCCATGTACTCTTGACAAAGAAAGAAAAGGATCTATTTGCCCCAAATAGAGGGTGCTTCTGAAAGAATGAGGTACAGGTGGTGAAGTCTTATGGAGAGGCTAGAAGCCTTCCATCAGTATATGCCTGCTATGTGCTTGCCTGATAAATTCCTGCTGTGTCTTAGCATAACATCTTTGAGATATTATAGCTGTTGGAAGACTTGCAGATTTGTGGGCCCTGGAAGAATGTCTCTATGTAATCTGCCATAAGAAACAAAGGAGGTGAATTCAGGGATATGTTGTTCTGCTAATTGAACAGCACACACAGTAGTGAGAACAAGCTAAAACACATTAGGAATAAATTTATCAATTGAGCAAGGCTGAATCAAATTTTTCTTCAGAAAAATTGTAAAAAACTCCAAACAACATAACGATTCAACGTAAACACACTTAACAAAGTTTCTTCAACACAAGAAAGCCCAAAAAGGTACAGTGGTAGTAGGGCAGAGGAATGAATACTCACAATCCCTTCCCACCTTCCTGGATTACTGAAGGCAGCTGCAGGGATGAGATTCAGTGAAAGAGGGTGTCACTTGGGATTTGCACTTTGTGGGTTGTTATATACTTGCTTGATTTTTGAGTTAAGAGATGCTCCAGGACAACTATTTATCCCCACACTACCTAAAGCAGATCCTGCTCCAACACCATATGCACCCTACTGAGGAGCAGCTGCTCCAGCTTGGTTGTCCTAGGGGAGTACACAGAGGAACTATCCCTGTGCAGAGCTGTCTGTATAACCTCTGTCATCAACTGCATACTTCCTAGAGCAGATTTTGTGGAACATTTTTTTCTCCTTTTCCTGAGATCAGACCATCTCTGCTGGGAGCTCCCTTCTATGAACAGCTGCAAATGCTAAGGGAAATCAAATGTTTCCCGCAATCCTCTATAATCACATAGTGATTCTTTCCCCCACAATTTTACCACTCAGTTCTCAGCGAAACTCCAATTCTGATTTTTTGTCTTTGAGCTGAGAAGCTATTTTCTCCCTGTCTCCTTCCTCCTGCCATCTGCTTCCTTTATTTTTTGAGAACTGGTGAAACAGTCATCAGCCCTGGGTGACAAACCAGCTCCCTTGCTTCCTTTCACTGTCGGTTTTGGATATCATTTGGGTATTTGGAAAGGCTTTGTTGGTTTCGTTTTTCTTCCTCTAGGTAGATGGAGAGAAAGGTGGCAGAGACTTATTAAAGTAATTCCATTTGTGTAACTCAGTTTTTGTTACCTGAAGGATAAGAGATCAGAAAGAACCCTCAGGGAAGGGAGAAAGATTTTGTTTAAACAAAGTAACAAACCCCCGGTCTCTGTAGATAAGCTTAGGAGACATGAAGGATCACCATTTATCAAAACTATTTCCCTTCTTATTTGATGTGGGAATGGAAAGATAGCACTAACGATTTTGGCAGTACTAAGAGACCTGCTTTACACAGAAGACTCATCTTAAAATAAAAGTTATACCTTAGAATTAAAGCTTAAAATAAATGGAACTGGGAAGAGATTATGCCTGTGGCTGATTCTAGTGTAAAAATAAAAATCACAGAACAAAAAGGTGCTGTAAAAATTAAAACCTTCAGCTTTTCAGCATGTTGCTGTTTTAAGTACAGATAGTATCTTTACTGCAGTGATAGGGAGAAAGCAAGGCAAGAAGAAGAGATTAATTCTAGGTCTGCAGTGAAGGAGAGAGGTGCAGAAAATGTGGCTAACAGCTGTGGTACCTTTGAGGTGAGCTGCTGCTGACAAATGGAACCTGAAAATAAGATGAAAGGGAGTTTACATGTGGGGATATGAAAAGAAGCTTCTTTCTAGATGCTCTGACCTGGCTGTGAGCAAGAAGCACCCAGAAACATAGTCTGAATCTCCTGCAGCTAGACCAGGACACTACATAATCTTTACTGGGACTGTTCTTGAAAGAACTGCAGTTGCTGGAATTACCCTTCATAGTAAATTTCCAGTATAGCTGTCCACAGATGCTGAGCCATTATGTTCTTGATTCTCTTAATTCTTTCCTTCATGCGTAGAGTTTTAGGAACTTTGAGGATCAAGCATATTGCCAAAACATCTGTGGTTTATAGGGTTCATTTTCCAGACTGTCTGTGGCAGTATCGCATCATTTCAGAGCCTGGGTAGCTGCGTTGCTTGGAAAATTTCAGCTCAGTGCTTCACTCAAGAAGCAGGTAGTGGGAGCAGTAGAGGATATATTTTTCGTCTTTCATCTTCTATCACTTCCTCAGAAACTTCACTGTTTTCATCTGAATCTATGATCTGCCCTAAAGCACTCCTCCAGTCTCTCCTGGCAGCAGAGCTGTCTGTATTCTTGCAGTTCTTCTTGTAATGCAGATGGTTCCCTCTACAGAAGCTTTATCCAGGCTGGGACTCTCCTGGAGTCAGCACAGGAAATGGGAGATTCTTGCTGTTAAAATACGTATGAATGTGAAGCCACTGTCACCTGGCATTAAGAAAACCCTAAAGGAAGTACATTAGTCCGGGTGTGAAGTGTGTAGTAAGGGATGTGAAATGGAGGTTTACTAAAGAGTTTACTAATTGGAAGGTGCTCTACACAACTTTTACAGTGAAGTTGCTGTTCTCTTACTCCTTATTGCAAGGAGTAAAGTCCTATAAATTAATAAATATAATCCCTTGGGAGATTCAGAGGGATTTTTTGGAACACAAAGCATACTGTTTGGAACTAACTAGTACAATGAAATACCAACACATAAACACATCTTCCAATTAGGCTTTGCCTATTGGAAAATTTACCTTTTGTCTATCAGCAAAGTCTATAAAGCATGTCAGGTTGCTCATTCTTTCACATGCCACAAAGGTCCTATTGCACTGAGGCCTGGTTAATAATTTTTAGTGGGAAAAATGACTTGAACAGTTCTCCACAGAACCATGATGCCAACTCCCCCCAAAAACAAACCCAACCCAACCAACCAAACCAAATCCCACAAACAAACAAAAAAGTCCCACATTTTACATTTGCCCACATGCTCATTTTCTGCTGCAGTTTGCAAGCACATACATTTACTTTCATTACTTCTGCAGCCAGAGTTAGGTAGCCTAGCTTAGAGTAGAAGAAAATAGAAATTATTGCTTGATTTAAAAAAAAAAAACGTCCTCAACTTATTTCTAAACAGTCACAAATGCAAACCACCTGTAAGGCCTTGAGGAAGATCTCTCTGAAGGTTTTCATTGTGCTAAATACATCTTCCAAAGACAATTTTTTTCGGTCTTCACAAAGATAATCAGCAAGTTCTTCCTTCTTCTTTTCAATGGTGGCAAATTCCTTCTGCAGGTCCTTTGAAGCATTGAGGCTGCCCTGAGACACATTTGTAACATAATTTATGCATATTAAAAAGTAGCATATTCTGACCTGTTCGGGAGACTTCAGCCACTTAACAGAGAGCAGTCAGTTTTTAAAAAACTGACAATTAAGATTGGTTCACAATGTGTGATATCTGTTTCTGAACTGAATCATCTGAATATTCCCTCATTTCATCATACAACCACGTGGAAATGTGGCACCACCTGGGATGACTGATCAAGGGAGATGCAGCACCAGGATTTCTGCCTTACAGCTTTAGTTAAGTGACATGTTTTGAGAATATGAAAAGCTAGGATGTTAGGAAATATGTGTGAGGCAGAAAAAAAGCATATTGCAAATCTATCCATTTTTTCCCCACAAAGCACAGTGAGACAAAATCTGTTTCTGTGCTGCACTGTGCGCATTTATAGTTGCAGCCTACGTTTCTTTTTTTGGGGCCTTCCTTTCTTTTACCAACAGAAAAATCTGTCTGGTCCTCAGCTGTTTCCATATCCCAATATCACACAACGGAAATGGAGGAAAATCTGGAATAGTCCCTTCCATCAGGGCACAGTGGGAGTATAGTGATGACCCCTTTCCCATAGGGCTTTATGTCCAGCTGTAAGCTGAATCACAGTGCCTTTAAGGAGAGAGTGTTTAGGAATAAAGACGGGAAATGTGTCACACTCACATTACCTACTTGCACAGATTTTCCATGCTGTATTTTTAAATCATCTGCCGACAAAAATAAACGTTTCTCTATTTCCAACAGTTTCTTCAAATTGGCACCTGCCTCAGCCTGCATGACGTCAATGTGGATTCTGAAAGATCCACAAAAGGGACAGTACATTGAAGGGGTGAGTCTTTTTGTTTTCATTAACTTAAAAGCTTATAATAAACGTTATCATCTCTGCAAATGAACATGGAATTAATTGTCCAGCCCAGACGCTGAATTTGCAGGTAGTTCTCTTCTATAAAAAGTCTTTTTCATGTGCTCAAACCTGCATCTAAGAAAGACTCTGTGCTTTTGCCCTCACTACCTCCCTGGATGGACTGTGGAAGAACTTCACTGTCCTGGTATTCAAAAAACTCCCAAAAATTTCCAGCCTATTTTTATTCATAGGCAACACAAGCTCATCTCCCCTGTGCCAATACTGTCCTTATTTAGCTGGTTCTTTTCCCTCCTTGCCTTTTCTCCCTAATCTATTTATAGTCCAGAATTGCATCTCCTCTCTGTGTTGGTTTAGCTTGTGTGGAGATCCAAACACAACCACTGCCAAACCAACATCTTCTGTAGTTCTGAACTACTCTCTGGGCCAGGCAAAATTTACTGAATCAGCAAAACCTGGCTTGGTGTTTCACGGTGCATCCAGATGTGAGCAGCATTAGGAGAGTCCCTTGCAGGATTTGCACCGTGCACAGTTCTCCACGGGCTGATTAGCAAATCAATTTTGTAAGTCTGAGAGTTTGACTAAAGTAGAGGGCAATTACTTTATATGAAGAGTGCATTTACGTCATTGAACAGAAAGATTTCATTTCAGTCAAGAAAAGTATTTGTATTATGACACAATCCAAAAAGAAATTCACAGTTCAAAACAACATTCAATTTAGCTTCTGCAAAGATAACTCACAAAAGCCATAGCGTTTTTCTGTTTAATCATGGAATTAAAATACTTAAATTATTTAGCAGCTACATAAAAAATGTCAATACATCTACAGATTTAAAAGTTACTCCTGCTTTGAATTAGAAGGAAATCTAAATCACTACAAGGTTCCTGTGAATCCTCTGAATTCATAACAGGATTAAAAACTTTAATCCTGGTGCTACAAAATGTGGATTCTGATGAGTGTAATTGAACATATCTCCATGTGGTTTCTTTGAGCTAAAGAGAAAGAGCTGGTGATAGACTCATGAGGCTTTCAGGCACATGGGAGAAAGTCAAAAGCCTCCAGAAACAGGTTTTTTCTTTCTACCCACTTATATTAGAAACATGTACTAATACTCAACTCGGGGAGTCCTGAGGTCCCCCAATTGCCAGTAAATCACCCCAATCATTCCCTCCTTACATAAGCTCTGTACCTCCTGATAGGCTTTCACCTAAAAATCACAGAATATGCTGAATTGGAAGGGACCCACAAGAATCGTTGAGTCCAACTTCTGCCCCTGCACAGGACCATCCCCGAGAGTCACACTGTGTACCCTAAAAATATTGTCCAAATGCTTCTTGAACTGACTGAGAAACTTCAAGGAAGATATGTTTCTATTGCAATGTGTGGAAGAAGAATGTGGTCCTTGAAAATGAGGGAAATTCACTACCTACACAGTTTTCTTCTAAGATAGTACTGGATCTACAGAAAGAAAAACCACACTTAGCTCCACCTAAAAGTCTTAAAGAGGCTGAATTATAAATCTCAACACTGTTTAGTGTTGAAGGGAACCACTCTCTCCCACAGCAGAGAAATCCTGTGACCTTATTACACTACCATAAAATGACTCAGCTCCTTGTTGGCTTTAAAGAGGTTAGCAATTCATATATGACAAAAACAAACAATGATGTCCTACCCTGCTGCCTTGGAAACAAAGTCAAGATCTCTGGGAAGCTGCAGCAGATCTGTGTGGTTTTTTTCAACCTCCTAAAATTGAAGAGGAAAAAATGGTTATCTTATACAGGCAGTCAAAGAGTATGAAAGTTTTTCAGCTGGACAACATTAGGACTGAAAAATTAACACTTCAGCTTCGTTCTTATAAGTCTACAGATAAATTTAGTCTTGTTCATTCTTTTTCTCCTGTTGGCATCCACAGGGAGTTAAAAAGAAAGGAAAAGACTCATTTTAAGTGCTCAGGCTGACATCCCATGGGCTGCCACAGTGCGCAGGCTGACCTGAGATTTTGTCTTCATACCACAAAAATAAATTTCATTTGACAGATGCATTTGGGATATGTGTCAACACAACAGAGCAGTTGGAGAAGAGAAAAAAAACAGCAAGCAGATATGTCAAGTGAACTTGAGGAAGGAAACCTAGCGTTACCTCTCTAAATATTACTGTATATGGATTTGATCCCATCTGCACAGAGAGCCATGGAAAAGCTTTCATGGTATTTCCAGCACAGAGGCTCACCCTCCAGGTACCTGTAGTGGGGTATTACTGGGGTAAAAGCCCCTTAGCTTCTGGGGAATTAATATTTGAGAGTAATGCACACAGGATTAATTTCTCAGTTTTGTTGTACCTCCAAAATATGGTGAAGCAGAGTAATGTGGCTTTGGTTTGCTTTTGTTTCTGTTAGTTTGAGCAAGGCACTAATTTTAAAACCTCCAGCATCTCCACTGTGACGCCCCTAAAAGATACAGAAAAAGGTTCCTTCCTTCAGTTATCAAGTCTTGCATTGCATTTTCTGTTATCTTTAGAATACAGCAAGTAAAGAAATCATTTTACTTACATAGTTCAAAAAGTTTCCAACTTTAAGAATCAATTGGCAGAAAACTGGCAGTCGGTGACTGGTAAGAATTGCTAAACAATAAGAAGAGAGACATTTTCAATAAATGAAATTAAATTATCTGAAATAGGATTTTCCTTAGGTTTGACAGTGATGGTAACAAAATTTTCATCCAAGATTATGCCAAGCCATTGTTATGGATTTGGACAAATACCAGCACAGAAATAAATCAGTTGAACAGAACTGGAAATAGTAACTTTCTACTGTGATCTCTTCTTTACAAGTAGATGGAAAACTAGTTTTTCCATTAAGTTTGGAGTACAGATGTGTCAACCCTGCAGCTGCCTTATAAGGGAGAACCTCATATAAGAGAGTGTATAAACTTGTGAAAGTCTACAGCCCTCGTTCCCAGCACATATTATTCTAGTTAAGAAAAGCAAAGGGCTTTGTGTCTCGTTATCATTGTTAGTGAGAGCAATAGTCAAAAGACATGTTTTAGCAGGGGAAACTGGGGTAAGAATGAAGTTTTTGGCAGAATTAGAATGGAAACACTGACCCTCACAATGGGATGAAGGGGGAACAGGGATGTCAGGATGGGACTGCAGAGAGCTGTTGATTGCACCTCAATAAAGAATAACCATAGCACTGACATCAGACATCCAGGTATAACCCTGTTTTGTGTGTAAACATAAAAGTTTGCAGTTTAAGTATTTAACAGGAGATCAGTGACTCTCTAAAACCATTGAATTGAAGCCGGAATGCAAGAGCACCTTCAAGAAAGAGCCAACTTAAAATTAAGGCCAGGGCTAATTTTGGGTGGAGTGATCTCCTGAAATATTGGTGAACAACATCTGGGATGCCCTTTTCTGGCAGCCAAATCACATTCTGGTATGTCACTGTGTCCTGCTCCACCACAGAGCTAAGCTGGACTGCATCAGTGCACACTACAGGAAAAACTGGAATTGATTCATTGTTATGGACAAAAATCTCCACTGCATACAAAAATGTAACCTATATTCATAAAGGATCTGGCACTGCTATCTCCATCTCAGGAGAGACCTTTCTGCTGTCTACAACTCCCTGAAAGGCTGTGGTCAGAGGGAGCTCAGCCTCTTCTCCCAGTGACAGGATAAGAGGACATGGCCTCAAGCTGCACCAGGTGAGGTTCAGGCTGGACATCAGGAGGAATTTCTTTACAGAAAGAGTTGTTAAACATTAGAATCAACTGTCCAGAGAGGTGGAATCACCATTCCTGGAGGTGTTTGAGAAACAACTTGGCACTTAGTGCTAAGGTCTAGTTGATAAGGTGTTGATGGGTCAAAGTTTGGACTCGGTGACCTTGGAGATCTTCTCCAACCTAAATGATTCTCTGAATCCTGGAAGTGTTCAAGGCCAGGTTAGGTAGGGCTCTGAGCAACCTGGTCTAATGCAAGGTGTTCCTACCCATGGCAGGGAGGTTGGAATGGGATCATCTTTAAGGCCCTTTCCAACCCAAACCATTCTATGATTCTTTGATAAAGGAAATTTCCTTCTTTCTCTGCAGAACTATTGCTTCAGAGCAAAACTGCGATTCTTCAGAATGTATTCTAGGAACAGGAATTTGCAGAATCATTTTGATGTTTGCTACACATTCAGCAATTAAAAGGTTAATTTTGATTGGATTATAGCATAGGCTACCACTGATGCTAATCAAGTAGAAGAAAGTGGCTGAGCCTGGGCACTGGTGCAGCACTGATGTACTTACTTTCACAGGCTGTCCTGATGGCTTGTGCTTTTGGCCACAGACACTCCAGCAGAATTTTTGTTTCCTCACAAATCAGCATACATTCAATCCGCAACTGGTAGCTAAAAAGAGATCAGTGGAAAAAAACCACAACATCACAAAAACCAAACCCCACAGGCCTGATTAATTGACTTGTGTTCAGCAAGAGCATCATCCATTTTAGGCAAAGGGCAGTACCAACATTCTTATGTTCTCTTTAATGCTCTGACATGAGAACTGGATTATAAATAAATCAAACACGGATATTTCCAAAGATGTCCTAGAAACAATTATCATCTCCTCTTTCAGAAAGCAATGCTGGACTGACATCTGGCAGTGACTACCTTGCATAATAAGGCCATAATTTTTTACAGTTCCTGGGCAACATTAGCCAGGATTTTAGTTCTTCTTTTTAACTTCACAAACAGAAATTTGAAATATTTTGGCAGTGATGTCCTTTAATGACATTTATGCCTCATCACGGATTAATGTTGTGGAAGGAAAACATTTTCTAAAGTACTTTTAAATCGAGCTAGAAGTTTGAGAAAATGAAAAGCCACATTTTCACCACCATGTTTTCAAAAAAGTGTCTCTGGCTGTGGCATGGCAACTGATCAGATTTATGGAGGACTATTGCTATTAATTATAACATATCACCATGTTTTTGTGAACAGCAGAAAGAGTTCTCTGTGTGCACCTCATTTGACTTGGTAAAAACTGGGGAGGTGGTGAAAGCACAGGCACTGCTGTGATTCACTCATGGATTTGTGGGCTCTCCAGTGGGTGAACTGGAATCTGTAGCCCAGGGGTGGAGTGAATCAGCAGCCTGGTGACAGGATTCAGTCTGCAGCTTCACGCCATACAGGAATAGCTGTTCAATAGTCAAGGGTTTTCTCATACCAAGGTTATTTTAACTGTAGTTTGCCAAAGGTGTCTGAAAGTTTCTCTGGCCTTTGGGAAGGAAAAAAATTCTCATACAAGCTCTACAAATAGCAGTCAGATGATTTATCCTGAAGACTGAATGTCAGGAATATCCCTCCAGCACAAGAAACAGAGACCTTAATTTTTATGGACAAGTCTTGCAAGAACCACACTTATGGACAGAGACAAGGAAGATTTTGCTTACCTGGGAACTTCCAAAAGATGGAGATAAAACTGGTCTGCATTGGCTAGCTGTGATTTTTCTTCTTTGCAAGATTTCAGGCTATTTATCTAACAGGGAATAAAAGAGCAAAATAACCACGCAATTTTATTTAACAGGGAAAATAACCACACAAACATTTTTGGTGCCATTTGCTTCTTACAGGCATGAAACTGGCTTTTCTGAACTTGCTGTATACACAGACAATGGGAGTAAAGCAGATGAACAATAATAAATTCTACATATGAACTAGTTTGCAAGGGCAAGCATATAGGTTTTGTTTTGACTGGAAGGCCTTTGGCGTTTGTACAGCATCTCCTAGAATGAATTTCTGATCTGTAGGCAGGGGTTCAGGAAGCTATAATGCACAGACACCCAGAAACCCCTTTAAAAAGATGGGTCCTTTCCCTTCCTCCTCATTGAAACCTGCTCTGAAAGGCTCTCTAGTCACCTAAGTCCACAAATCCTAATGTGCTTCATCCACCTAATTAAAATAACAGGATAGAGAGCAGCACTTTGTCTACACCTGTGTTGAGTCTCCCAACGTGCTCTTGCTCAACCCTTGTTTGAAGAGGCCAGACTGTTGCTGGGGTGGACTTCCCACCACTTTGCCTTGGAATGTCATTGATCTAGATGCAGAAGGATGTGGGATCCAGTCATAGCTTCTTGCTTTAGCACTGCAAGTGTTTCGAGCTGAGCACACAACACACTGAACTCCACCAGAATGACACATTAATAGATACCTCCTGGTCTTCAGGCAGCAGTTTAAGTAGCTGTTTCAGTGTCTCAGCATCCAACTTGGATCTATCCCCTTTCTGAATCATGGCAGCAATCTCTTCGTTGGAGCTGCAGGAAGGAGAGAAATGCTATGGAGCACTGGGGGAATGGCATGGCAAACAGAAAAGACCCCAATCTCTCTGCTGGCAATGCAGAAGTAATTCATACTACATTTGCCTCCCATTACATTTTGCATCTTAGTTCTCAAAAGAACAGGGGAGATATGAAAATGCAAAGTTTTTTCTTTTAAGCCTAAAGCATTATTCCTTATAATTTAGGTGTGCTTTTCTGGCCTTTGTTCATATTTACGCAACAAACCCCAAAGCTCTGCTTTTACTGGGTGTCCAGTGTCACTGAGAAGATATTTACATTTGAATTCCTCCACCATTTGCAGCAAAGACAAGGATAAAGCCTATGGCTCCCAGAAGGTTTTAACCGAAATCTTTGCCTGAAACTTTGGCAGGCAACATGTGTTTGAAGTGATTCCAGACTGCTGTGGTTTGGGCTCTGGAGAGCTGGGCTCCCTTGGCCACCAGCGCTAACAGAGGCAGCGCCCGGCTCCGGAGCGGCCTCATCCCTCACCAGTGCAGTGGGGCTCAGCTCTGCGATCCCACAGTCACCAGCTGCTCACAGGAGAGCTCAGCCACTGCCCAGGGAATCATGCAGGGAGAGGAAATAGCATCTGCATTAGGCTACGCACCATTCTCCCCCACTGAGAAGCAGTTTGTCATGGAAAAAGAATAATAATAATAAAAAACATCCTTCTGACTGACTCTGATTTAATCTTAATGAAAAGAGACTTCTTGGCTGAGTTTCTTCTTGAAACCCTTTTAACATGGGCCATGACAGAAAGGGCAGAGAGAGAGCAGAACATCCATCATCATCCCACCATAGTCTCAGGGAATCTAAAAGTAAAGATATTTCCCAAAAACTAGTAAAAATTCCTTTCCTTCCCCACTCCTCCATGAGGGCTGTGACTTGGCAAATTTCCATTTGTTTAATTATTCAAACTATTTCCTATTTATAGAAAAACTGCACATAAAAACTATGTGTGATTTTGGATCTGAACCCATGGAGATGCATGTTTAAAAGCAATGAAGTGACTTGAAACTTCCATTCAACAATCTTCACTAACAGTTCCTGCCAGAACTTGATATTTATGTCAATAATACCAAAGAAAAACGTGTTTCCACATAATTGTACCGTTATTTGTGACTATTGTCTCTTTAGGAATTAGTCGTTCATTCTAGATTTCATATCAGTTTGAAAAATGCTATTAATTGTCTGGAAAGAGACTGTCACATCTCATTATTTTTAAAAATAAGGAAAAAGTTGACTTCTTGTTAAAGAAAGATAGTACTTGCAAAGTATTTCTGCTAAATTAATTTCATCTAATATCTGAGTAAACACAGAGACACATCAAATCAGTAATGCAGGTGTTACTCTCCAAATCTTACCACTTAAATTGCTTCAGAAATATACTCAGAAGGAGGCTTTTCTTTGGGCCTATGAATGTGATCTGTAAAAAGGAAAAAAATCAGTTAGCTAGAAATACATGTACTTTGGTTTTAACAGACTTTCTAGAGCTTCTGTTTGTTTATTGGGTGAGTTTTTTGGTTTTTTTTGCAATAACATAATCAATAACCTTCATTGATCAAACCCCACGCAATTGACAAAAATACAGACTATTAGATCTATTTTAGAAAGGGGCAAAGGCATAGAGAAGAAAAATGATTTGTTTATTCCAATTTATAAGGATTGAAATTCCCTTGTTCTCCCTGTCTCAGATGAAGACCTATCCTGCAGCAGAGTTACTTCAACTTGTTTCATTCTAAACCTCTCCTGTGTTTTTTTTTTTAAAGCAACCTCAGGCAGTAGATCTCAAAATATTTCAAACTTTCTTATTATAAATGATTGACAACAATAAAGAATTTCACTCCCAAGATTTTTGCCATTCTCTACAAAAAGTGGGCAGTCCAAGTACCTCTTTTGTTTTTGTTGGTTTTGGCCCTGTTTTCTCCTTATGTGTCGTGGGTGGGACAGAGAAAAGAAGCTCCAAGCTTGCGTAGTCAGGTTCTACAAGCTCCTTGCTGCTGCTTTGCATCACAGCCCATATGGAGCAGCTTTCTGGAAGAGAATAACGGCACAAGATGGACCACAGAGGTTGAGGAGCACTTTCAAGGCAGTGCGATCTGTAAAAGGGAAAACACTTTCGAGGATGAATGAAACATGATGCTCATTAGCCCTGGACAAATGTGAATTATTTAAGAGTGACAGCTCCCACAGAGAGCATCCCAAAGGTTTGAAACCTAATTAAACCTGGAAGACTACTGCCACATTCAATTCATTGAGCTGAAGGCAGCAGATGGACTTAATGGGCTGCACCGAATTGTTTTTGCTATTGCTGACCAGCTACACATTAGAGAATTGTGGTACCCAAACAAGGGATGCTGCATCCAATTAGGTAAACATCTCTTTTTGCAAGACATAAAGACTCCCAAGCCCAGCTTTATTACCAGAATCATCAGGAGCCATCCAAAGAACAAATAGAACTTCAAAACATGAACTTGTACAACACGGGAACCTTTAAGACAGGATCTCACCTCCTTTTGCCTTAGGAGAGATTGAAACAGTGACTCTGACTACAGTGGGGATGAATCCCAATTTGTGTCTCTGTACAAGAAAGCAGTCCGTGGCTCAGGTGTTTTACATCTGCCTTTATATATTTTATCATAGCAGCAAGTTCTTGCCCCCGATGTCCCCTTGTCTTGGAGATAAGCAAGGAAGAACAACTGAGATCTGTGTTGTGTGAACTGAATATTAAAAACTGCAGCAAAAATGGAAACGTGTTTCCAGCGTCTTTGCTGGAAGTTGAACAAGGCTTGCAAGCCCCTTTGGCACATGGTAACCACAGACTCTTAGGGTAGTTTTGTGTGTGTGTTTGTGAAACACCACACAAATCACGTGGCTGTGGTCAGTATGAAATGAAGTTGGGGGTTACCCTGAGGGTACATGCTCCCCAGCCCTACTGACAAGAGTTTTCAGCCTCAGATCTTGGCTGATGCATCCTCTGGCTGTGCAAGAATATAAAAAGCGAAGCAAAAGCTTCAGCTGAGACTTCACTCACGGGTGATGTGCCAGCAGTTCATCACGAAGAACCACAGAACATGACCATTCAAAGGATCTTTCCACTCCACACACTCAAAGTGTTTTGCAAACGTTACTCAGTGCAGACTCACAACACCCCTTTAACAAGTAACAAATAGAGATTGAGAGGTCAAGAGAAGGTAACTTCAGCAGCCACAGAGCCTCTGTTCAGAGCTGCTCCCAAATGACTATTTCCTCCACTAATTGGCAAAGGACCGGCTTTCCATATTTATTTGTGATTATGATTAAGAGCAAGCAATGGGACCACCTGTGTGACCTGACTTAGGAGTGAAG
Source organism: Callaeas wilsoni (assembly GCA_013398955.1). Classification (NCBI taxonomy): domain Eukaryota; kingdom Metazoa; phylum Chordata; class Aves; order Passeriformes; family Callaeidae; genus Callaeas; species Callaeas wilsoni. The sequence continues at coordinate 50,112 of VWPU01001339.1, read as the reverse complement.
GCTTAGTCTCCCAACATCAGTGCTTTCCTTTGGCTGCAAAGTGCATGAACCCATCAGCCCAGTGTTACAAACAAGCACGTACGTCTCACCACGTCAGAGGGCAGCTTCTGCCAGTGAAACACCTTCATCCTCAGTGTTGGTGTCTTCGTGGTGTGGGGCTGCTCCCCACATCCACAGGTAAGATGACTGCACCCAGGACTGCTGCATGGCTGAGGAGATGAGAGCAATGGGGCATTTGTGCCAGGTGTGGAAATGGAGGGAAGAGGCTTCTTGCACCCAGGAGGTAGGGGAGGAGGTGCAGGCAGCTGTGATAGCAGAGCTGGCATGACACACTGTTCTTGGGAGGAAAAGGAAACATCTTTCTGGGAAGGTGATGTGTTCCCTGGACATTGCTCTGACTTCCCAGAAAATCCAGTTGTTGGAGAAATGCTCGGGTCTGCACTGGAGTTCTCCTTTTCCAAGTCCATATTAACTTGAATGCATTTGTTCACCTTGGGAACAGATCTTCTAGACACTGTTTTGTGGGGATTTGAGCAGTGCATGCTTGATAGCAGACTCTCCACAGCTTGCCCCGGTCCCATTTTCCTGCTCTACAAGACAACGAGGAAGTGCATGGATTAGCAAAGTTCCTCACGACTGCTCTCTACTGGTAACTCCTACAGAGACACAGAAATAACAGTGACCTTCCTATTAAGGTAAGAAACAGGAATATTTCTAACTGCTGTACAAGTGACAGTTCGTAGCGGTTTCACCTTGGCGAGTCAGGACCAAGGCAGTCCTTCTGGCCATAAGGCTCTCTTTTGACTTCTCTTGACCCTTCTACATTCTTGCTGTAATACATAAGAAAAGACAGAGCAAATGCTATCAGCATAGTAAATCCCTACCTGGTTGTTTTTTCCCCCTTGTTGGTCAGCCGTTCGCTGGGATGAATGACGGGGATGCCTCCTACAGAACTATGGTTGTTCTATAGACAGGACAGCTCAAACAGCAGGGACACAGTCACTTAATCCTGAAAAAATCCATGTTGCCACAATTTACCTTGAGTGCAGAAGGGTGCAGGGGATTTAAAGAGAAACTCTCAAAATAGCCTAATGAAGTAAACAAACTACAGCTGAGGAGAAGGAGGATTCAGGGTGAGCTAGTTAAGTATTTGTGACTACACATGGAAATGACTGGTAAACATTTAAATGAATAAGATGGTCTTTTCTATTTTGCCCTTAAACCAAATTTTAATCTAGGGAAAATCTTTATATTTGTCTGAAGACTATACAGTTTCTCTCAGAGCCTCTTGCAAAAGATTGCAGAAGTCCCTATCTCATATGTATGCCTAGTTTTAAAAATGGAGACAGACCCACCACGCTTAGTAGAGCATTTGCTGGCTCAAGACTTGGCTTTGTTTGCTTGACTGAGCAAACTTTTCTTTTGCAAACAATTGCATTTCTTGTGGATGAGCAGAGCCCTGAGACACTTAATCTCAGTAGCTGGAGCTGTTGTGTGATTTTATAATGTCTACAGCAATGGCCATCAGAAATGGCAGGAGCAGCACGTGCTAAAAGGGGAGCAGTGAGCAAACTCAATGCCCCAGAAATGACACAGCAGGGGCAGCTTTTTTAGGGACTATATTCAGGCAGAAACAAAGCCTCCTGTCATCCCATTCTTTAACAAAACACACATTAATAGCATCAGCAGTTTTAATAGAGTTAACTAGGTGGGGAATTTCATTTCCAGTGTAGGATGAGAGATTTTTTTGGTACATACGTCAATGTTTATGTTCTCAAAGGGCTAGATTAATACTTATGAATGACCATTTTCCTCCTGACACAGCAATTTTGGGCAGTTACTAACACAGAAAAAACTCGTTAAGGGAGCTGCATTAAAACCTGCAATTGATGCTTCTCTAATCCATAGCATACCTGTAAAGCATCTCCTGTCATTTGGAACAGTTTGTCTTTGAAACCTAGCAGTTCATATGATGATAGTCTTCAGCTCTTACAGCCCCACTAAAATTGTGAACCAATGCATCTAAGGCAAAAGAAAGCAATAAAACTTTTGATTTGTGTTTTCAATCTTAATTTAGTAAGAATGGCTTACATTAAAAATATTAAATGTTAAATCAACCAGTAAATGAAATTTAATTTACATACTAAATGGTACCAGTTAAAATAACTAAGTCAAAGGCCTATAACAGAAAATTAATATTAACTACATTTGCAGTTTACTTGAATTAATTTGTTGTTGGTTTCCATCTTTTTTTTTTGCATGAATAAGCAGTTTCCCCAAAGGTAAAGCAGGCTTACATTTAATTTATGTAAACAACTTAATCTATCCCCTTTAGGACTTCACAACCTTTGTGGTAAACTTGTACATATGTCTGTAATTACCCTAGCAGGACAAGTGAGGGATTCAGCCCTATGAAAAAGCCTAATGAGAAATAAGCCATTTTCTGCTAGAAATATTAGGACTAAAATGAGCTGATTAAAAAAAAAAATCTTATTAGAAACGCTCATGTTAAAATTCTGCTGCTTGCTTATTTTAATTAAGCTATAGGGAGAATCAGTAAGACTATTAATTAGGAAGCTTTTTTTTTTAATCAGAGTGCTCATCTAAATTGCTACAGGGTTTGTGTAAAGGAAAGTCTTATTTTTAAAAATCCTACTAACAAGTAGTACGATATAAGAAACAGCTAATATGCTTTGAATGATACATAGGCTTATAATAATGTATCTCCAAAGATTATACTTTAGAAACTATGTAGAGAAATCCGTGCTCTCAAAAAGATTAAAGCTTTATTATAACTTCAAGGCAGCTGTAACTTACATTGCTGATAATGTTCAAATGAGCTTGTGGGTATATTTTAAAAAGAAATCTCTGTGTGAAATTTCTCCTTAGGAAGTGCAGCCTCCCCTCCCCAGCGAATACATACATAAATATACATGCATCTCAATGCAGTCAGACAAGCACTTGCAGTGGCACCACTTAGGCAGGGAACAGAGATTGACTCAATACATCAGCCTAAATCTGATGATCCTGTTTAATCAGTTAACTTGCAATTAACTGTGAAGCTGTTCTCAGTGCTCTACTACTTCACCTTTTGTTTTATGGGGAAGGCTGATGATGCTTGAGGACCACCACAATACAGGCTTTCATTTCCACGTTTTTATCTGATTACTGACATGCAAAAAGTAGGCACACTTCTCATTAGCCTTGAAAGAGAAGCTGTATTTTGGTGGCATATGGTTTAGAATTTTAAGTCTCATGAAAAAAACATCTTACCTCTGTGGTTTGGCTCATGTAAACACTCCCAGTTTTTCATTGCTTTTGTTGCTAATGGAGTGATATAGGGCTACCTTCTTTTGTAAAATTTGATTTTCTTTGTAATGGGAATTTAATTTATTGGTCACTATTATACTAGAAACAGAGGTTTTGATGAATGTTTCAGAAGACCTGATATTTCCCCTTGTGTGCTATAAATACCTAAAAGGTTTCTCTTGAGGGGAAGTTGTTTAAAAACTGTGCCCCATACACATTCAAGGTAACCACCAAAAGTGTAAGAACAGAGTCAGTATCTGCAGTGTAAGATCGTTTTGAGGATATGAAGATGTACTTCTTACCAAATGGCTGGAGGTGAGCAGCAGGATGTACAACCCAGCTGGGGAGATGGTTAGTCACTTGTTTATGCAGACAGCTGCTCCCTAACTGGAACAAAGCTGTTGTTCATTAGCTCCCGATGGGCTCCACTTGCTTTGCTTTGGAGCAGGGACTGACTTGCATTAAGATGCTCCCGGTGCAATATTCCTCAGTGTTGACTTTGCAACTTGTGTAATTTACTCTTGATGATTCTTACAAGGAGAAAAATAAGAAGTAGGAGAAAATAAAGATCTTAATCCTTTCTTGCACAAGCCATCTTCTCACTGTAAGGTTTGCTCTTTTCCTTTCAGATACATTCCTAGGGGTTTTCAAGGTTTTTCTGCAGCCTGGGTTCAGGGAGGCCTTTGGGGAACAGTAATTCCTTGCAAATTCTCCTCTTCTTTTTGTTTTGACTCTAGTATGGCTGTAAACATGATGCTAGAAAAAAAGAGTTGTTTTTTTTTTTTTATTGCTAACAATATTTTTGTTGTGGTATTTTTCATCAATGGTTGTCAAAGTGTTTCAAAGGAAGCCATTACTCCCATTTTAGAGATGTGGAAACTGAGGCACAGGTTCTGTGCTTGCCCACAGCCTCTTAGGAGGCCAGTGGGAGAAAATGAGTAATCTCAGAAGCCCAAGTTGTTAGCATTTCATTTCAGTGCTCTGGCTGTCAAAACCCTCTTTAGTGTTTGCAGTCCGCCTTGCATTAAGATCCAGCTACTGCTGTGTCTCCATTTCCTCATATCAAAAAGCTGGAAGCTGTTGGAAGGTGGAAGCAGTTAGAAAAAGTTGGAAAAAAAGTGAAAGCACTCACTTTTCACTCTGTAACTGCCCCTGCTGCTGGCAGGAATGTGGCTGTGAAGTGTGTGTGCTTAATGCCTGTGGACTGTCCTAGGGATGGAGTCAATGGAAAAGTCCTCTAGGGGAACTGGCTCCACTTTTTTGGCAGCTGGTGGTAAGGCAGGAACCTTGGGATCTGCTGCAGAAGGAGCCTGGGCCAGCAGCAGCAGCTGTGGGTGGCAGATGTTGGGAGGCAGCGCTGCTGAGACCTCTCTGCTGAACTCTGGGCCCTGCAGCAGAGTGATGAGGCAGTTCAGGGAACCATGGGAAGGTGTATGTAGAGCATGGGGATGGACTGTGGAGAGCTGGAGGCTGGGAGAAGGTGTGTTGTAAGATCAGCAGAGGAATTTGTAGAGAATAGGGATGAACTCTTCAAAACTGAAAGAAATGTCAACAGTTACTTCAATTGGGCCTTGTATAGCTGAAAGGATTAGACAGAGGACATAATAGCTTTAATCTTTGGATGTTTGCTAGGCTTGAGATAGGTCATGGTTTGAAGAGATTGCTGTGTTGGCTCTCATTTGATCTACATGCAGTTGTGCTGTGGTTTGCACCCAGACCTCTGCAGACAGCTGTGTGTGTGTCACGGAACATTCCTTGTGGAGATCAGGGTCTCTTCTCTGTCCTCCAGACCTCTAGCAAGGTAAAGCAGTTGAAAGCACTTGGAGGGAGAAAACCCCCTTCTTGTGCTGTTCTCCCTGGGGTCTCTCCAATTAAGGAGGTATTTTAGAAAAACAAACCGTTTGTGTGTGATTCAGGATGAGTTTGTAGACTGCTGGTATGCTGAACGCAGTCACTACCCTGGGGCACATTCTTCTGTGTATGACACTGGTTCACCAAAGAGGATTAACATACAGACCTGAAAGGGTTTCTGGACTCTTATTACTTCTGTCTTTTCTGCTTCTCTTGTATCTGCTTCTTCCTGAACAGAGAATCATAAAAACATTGCTTGGAAAGGACCCTGGAAATGGTTTTGTCCAAGCTCCCTTTCAGAGGATCATCATCACTGCTCTGGTTTTGTCTAACCGAGCTGTGAAAACCTGAATGAATAGAGGTACAAAACATGGCAAAGTGTATAGAAAAACCTGTTGGTCTCAAAGGATGAGTCCTGGAAATCGTGTGCTATTGAGGGTTTAATTTAGATTACAAAACCAAGTTGTGTGTTTCAAAGGATCACAGGACCAGACTTCATAGACCTGTTACCCTCTTTGCATATGCTGCCTCTGCTTCTCCTTTGACTTTCTTCACCCATTCTGACTGATGGATTTGGACATTAATTGTCAATAATTCATGACTAAACTTATAGCAGGTTATGCTGCACAAAGCCACGTACGTACCAGACAAACACATCAGGTTCTGCATGCCCTGAGCAGGGCAAACCAACCATAACCGTAATAATGTAGGTGTCATCAGCAAAGACTGCTGATCTTAGAAAAAACCTACTTTGACAGGCTGGGAGTGTATCTAAACTGACTTGATAGGAGCTGACTGCCACAGAGTGATTCTTGTCTTCTGACTTTGAGTAATGCAAGCTGAGCCTGCTTAAAGTCTCCATTAGGGAAGCACAGGGCTCCTGCTAATTCCTACCGACACCTGGCTCTGTGTGAATTGTCACACACAGCTCTTGCAGGAGTTGTTTATGCTGCAGCAAAGAGAGCAGTAGAGAGTTCCTAATGTGAATTAAGTGCTAGCACAGCACGGATGAAGGGGTGAGTTACTTACAGAGTTGACTGAATATGTTGATTAACTTGCAGTGATCAAATTGTCCCCTGGTATTTAAGGTCTGGTACCTGCTCTGAACTAAGGAATTGGAAACATTTTTCTTTATTATGGACCTCATTTCCATTGCAAATCCTACAAATCATGTGGTTATTTTGCAAGATCAACACCATGCAGTAATTGCAAACACCTAGAGAGGTCCTGTCACTATCACTGCCCCGTTTTTAACCCTCTGTAGTCACACTTCTAGTCATGGGAAAGCTGTTTATCATATCCTGCCCAGTTTTGATTATGAGGTGACCAAACAAAATGTGGTTTCTGATGGAGTTGGTTCATGACTGTATTTGCTTTCAGACACATTATGTGGACACAACCCCATGACTAACATGTTCAGCTATATTTCATGGCCATGACTATTACCACACAGACAGAACGAGCCAGGGTTCCTACAGTGCTGATGTTTAGCATTGGTAAGCTTGAGTATTGTACTTGGCTGATCACTGTATACCAGAAATAGAAGCCGCAGATCCAGGCTTTATGTTTAGACAAATGGAAACGGGTTAATTTTGCTAAAACAGGCTTATGCATTTTTCTTTATTTCAATTTATTCTGCCTCTTTCTAACTGGATCAGAAGGTATTTCTGAGCCCCCTTGGCTGCATGGAATGTAGGAGAGGAACAAATGGCATACTCAGGCCAAAAGACACTGGCATAGCTTTGAGATTTCAGTCATGCTCCAAGCAAAGTGCAAAGCTGTCGTGGTGCTCGTGAACTAGATATAGGTCCATTTAAATATCTCTGTTTTTTTCATAGAATCATTAACATTGGAGAAGGACCTCCAAGATCATCAGGTCCAACCTTTGACCAAACATCGCTGTGCCAACTAAACCACAGCACTAAGTGTCACATCAAGTTGTTTCTTGAACACTTATAGGGATGCTGAGATGTCATGTAGAGAGAAAATTAGGAAGGCAAAAGTTCAGCTAGAACTCAATCTGGCCACTGCTGTGAAAGATGATAAGAAGTGTTTTTATAAATGTATCACCAACATAAGAGGGACAAGGAAAATCCCCATACTTTATGGGATGTGGAGGGGAACATTATCACCACAGATGAGGAAAAGGCTGCCTTCTTTGCCTCAGTCTTTAACAGTAAGACTGGTTATCCTCAGGGCAACCAGCCCTCTGAGCTGGTAGAAAGGGACAGAGAGCAGAATAGGTACCCCACAATCCAGGAGGAAATGGTCAGTGACCTGCTGTGCCACTTAGACACTCACAAATCCATGGAGCTGGATGGGATCCACCCAACGGTACTGAGGGAGCTGGCAGGAGAGCAAAACTGGTAATTATTACTAAGCATATATGACAATTACATGCTTAGGTGCTTTATATCCTATGTGGAAAATATAGGACTTTGATGGACAAATTCTCATGAATCATAGGTCTTCCCCATCCCCACCAGAGAAAGGAAACTCACCAAGTATTTATTTTATTCTAAACTTTGAAATATTTTCAGTATTGAATTAAAAAAATACCCAATCAAAATTCCCCAAAAACTAACCCTGAAAATTCATCTCACTAAACATATCTGATTTTTGATGTGAAATATTTGGAAAAGACTTCTGCTGATTTCTTCCATACTTTCATTTTATCATATAGCCAATGCTTAATTACAGAATATGCATTTATTTGGCAGCAGGAAGCTTGTGGTTGTCACAGCCTGGTTTACATACCAGACACCATGTGCAGTTGCTGTAATATACCACAAGAATTCTATTTTGAGGTCTAAACTCATGGTTGGCTTAAAAGACCACATCTCTGTGGAATTTGCCATGATATTCTTTTTACCAGCAATTAATTTGGTCTTGCAACCACTGAAAAATCTTCAGGATCATGAGCTTTATTTCAAGCTCATAAATGGAACAAAACTGCACATCCCAGTTGAATATCAATCTTTGACCTGCTCTGATTCTTCTGTTCTTCTTAAATAATCACTGTAGTGGAAGCAGAGCTGCTCTGGAGCAATAAATTATAAATGTTGTTCTTAAGTCTGTTGATTGGGGTGTGATTGATGAGATAATTTACAGACAACTATTGAACAAAGAGCCTCCAGTGGCTCAAAATAACCCATTTCTTTGTAAACTCTTGAAAGCAGGGGAAAGATAACACCAAAACCCCTCTCTTTGAAGGCCAAGGTAAGCACACAGAGTATTATAAACTCTGGCTGGGGAAAGGAGCTGCTCTCTCTCAGTGGAAATGAGGGAACCTGAAAGACTCGGAGAAATGGACACATGCTGTAGCATCTGAAGTGAGCAGCCTGTGGGGCACCAGCAGGAAAGGTTCTCTTGGTAACACCCAGAAAACCTGTTTGTTCCCCAGTCCTGCAGCTCCAAATGGTGTCGATCCTATTGATCAAACAGTGGGGTGGTGAGGAGGAGGCTGGCTGTGCACTGCTAGCCTGGGCTGCAGGCTCTTCTGGAAGCAGGAAGGTTGCAAAGCTGCTGGGAGAATGTGTTTAATACTCAGGTTTTTGCAGCTTGGAGTCTAATCTGAAAGCAGTGGAGCTAGATTAGCAAAAGGATGGTGCTTGGGTGATGTGCTCTGAGACTGGAAAAGAGGGGAAAAAAGGGGAAACCTGTAGATGTGATAGAGACAGTCCTGCAAATCAAACCTGGGTGACAGGGTACTACAGGGAATGCTGGGGGTATGCCTGCTTCTGCCAGCAGGAATGGGTTTTCTGTTGCAACAGAGATGTGCTGCTCCGCAGGGTCTCCTGCACTGAACCTGCCCACGTGTCTGTTCTCAACTCATCTCTGCTTCTGTTGACCAATTCTCAATATGCTCATAGTGATGCCTTGGTTAAAGCAAACCAGTGATTTAATTCTTGGTTTCACTTCTAAGTTTTCAGTATTACAAGGACATTACAAGTCCTATTAAGCAAAGCAAAATAAGCTTTAGCCTGCACATTAGTTTAGCCACAGTGAGTTACCATATAAATGAACAGTTCTGAAATGTACCCAGCTCTTCCACTGGATTTATGTTTCAGCACATCATAGATTCAACAAACATAGATCATTTTAAATGGACAGCTATGTACAAAAATATTATACAGTGTTATTATAAAACTTGAGAAATAAAGCTCTGAATTTTGAAAACACAATACTGCACAGTCCCAGTTTTAAAGCCAAAGTAACATGATTCAACACGTTCTGCAGCTTGGACATAGACTCTCGAGTACAAGCAGCTGACAGTGGAAGCCAAACTCAGAGATTTACTAAAGGATAAGCTGAAAACGTGTCCAGTAGAGCACTCTGGAAAACCTCTTCCTTTTGCTTTAGTAAGAGAAACCAGGGCCCTGGTTGTCCAAAAGTTGATGGATGCATCAGTGTGTGTGATGATGCATCCACACTGATAAAACATAAGACTACTGATGCACTTCAACTTAATTGCACATAAGCATCACGTAGGAACCAGACACTGTTTATATGGCCATATGCTTACTAAGATACATCCTTTTTATTTTAATTTTTTTCCCTGTAACCGATTTCCCTTGCTTTAAGTGACTGAGAGTAAAAATACATTTGTCTAATCTGGGTCTTGGACCTGGCCCAACAGAAATCGTCAGTGGGCGATGAGAAGAGGGAGTTAACACACCTCCACCCGTGATGGTACAGCCACTGCTTAATTTATACCCTTGATTTAGTTGAGGCACTGCTGTTTTTAACACTTCTCTGAGGGCTAAACACTGCAGTCTGTTCTTGGGCCACACTCAGCTGTCATTTCAAGAGGAGGTTGGCCTAAGAGCAGGTTGAAAGACTTGGCTTCCAGGAGAGCGGATGACAGGTCTGACCCTTTCACTGCCACTAAGCACAGAACCGTCCCCTGCCCCCACAGGTGCCCAGTGCGAGGCACAGGCTCAGGGGTCCAAAGTCTCTGGGGAGGCTCTTTAGGTCCTGGGGAGGGGAGTGAAAGGCTGCATGAGGAGAAGCGGTGGGTCTTGGTGGGGCAGAAGTTGTCCATGGTGGCATTTCATTGATGCAGAACCCGGAGTCTCAGAAGCTGGCAGCACTCCAGGGACACGTGAGAGGTTCTCTCATACCTTCTGCCTTGCTGTGACACCTGCAGGAAGAGGGGGCAATGCAAATTATTTGCAACTGTGAACAAAAGTGGTGTGTTTTTGCATGCAGGTGTATCTAATGGTTGAGGTGCTTCTAGGGAAACCAGTTTCATCTGTTCCTCAGATAACCTAAAAACAGGTAGTTTGATGTACTTAATAAAAACCTCATGTTTCCAGAACTAATCCTGATGTTCCAGAGTTTGGGCAACTTCACTTTTAAATTTAGTCAAATAACATATATCCTTCTAGATATTAAATTGCTGAACTTACTAAATCTAGAGGATTTAGCAGGACTGTCAGAAGGATGGGACAGCACACTGTAGCCTGTCTCACTCCATAACTGAATCAAATACCATTTCTAAAGGCAGACATGAAAGCAAAGGCCTACCAGGAAGATGAGCATTAGACTGATAACCTTCTCACAGCCCATTTAAAAACTGCCCACAGACAGTACTGGGTCTGCAGAAGGGGAGGTGAAGCATCTGTCCCTCAAGAATTAAAGGAAAATTTGGACTCTCAAACCCTTCTATGTCTTTGCAGGGGAAGGCTGATGTGCCACTGATGTGCATGTCATAGCTGCCCTTCTGCCCCTTCCCTCCCTCCTCACCAGGCTGTGGTCTCTGGGCTGGTCTGTGCTCTCACTTTGGTTTTCCTTTTATTTTTTAGGGAATAAATCAAGTAGATTTGTGAGCAGGGAAATTGCTGAAGCCCAGTTGCTTATGGACTTGTGCTTTCAAGGCTTTTCTTTCCCGTAACCATTCCAAGTGACATACAAATGGGAGGAAAAGGGGAGCTGCACAAACAGACGTGAACATTTGTCTGTAGGAATTCTCTAGGTTCTAAGGCAGGCAAACTCAAAGAGCAGCTCACTTGAGTTCAGGTGTTTGTACAGTCTCCCCTCTATTTTACTGTCACTTTTATAAAATGTTTCTTCAAGCTCTTTCTGGACTTGCTTGGAAATGAGTTGAGATGTTACCAGGGTGCACACAAACAGTGTGACCACAAATGCCTTGATTATGGAGGAAAACCAGCAAAACCATTTATTTCAAAAACATGAAGATAATATGGGATACCACTCTTTAGGTGTAAAAGCTGACATTAAAAGACATTAACATTATTACAGAAATTGCTGCATAACAAGATATAGTCAACGTGAGGCAAGAACTCGGTGGCTGATTACAGTCTTTTACTGCTCTGAAATATTATCACAGAGTCACAGGCTGTTCCTGCCCTCTGCTGCTGTTAGGGAAGCTCTAAAAACTCATAAGGGGTTTGAGTCTTGATCCCTGCAGCTGGATCTGCACAAGAAGGAAGAAGATTCCTGCAGCTTCACTGAGACCCATTAACTTCCACATCAGCAAATCCACCAGAGAGAGAAAGAAATATCGTGTACAAGAGAACTAGTGGTGACCTGAACAGACCACATGTGCTTGGGACAAAACATAAAATTTAAAAAAAAAAAAAAGTCAGGTGGAAGATCCTAGGAAAAAATATTGATTGGTAACACTCTAGGCTTGCTGAATCTGTCTCATCAAGAGGGTCTGTCTTATCTGTCTCATGAAGACATGAGCTGCATTTGGGAGAGGAAGCTCTCTGGCAGGAGACTAAGACAAGCAAATGGGTTTTTGTTACTGCTGCCCTTGCTGTGTGACATAAAGACAGAAGAAGAGGAAAAAGAGAAGTGCAGGTTTCAAGGTGCAGCTCATCTCTGCCCTCCTGCCATCAAAGCCCAGGTAGGGTCTGCTGGTGCAATGCCAGGCACTGCATTCCAAGGATGCACTGAAATTCCTCCCTGACTTGGTCACTTCATCAATGTGTATGTCCATGCATTCCTCTGTGTTGCATTCCTGTGTCTTCCTAGGGCAAAGCAAAACTGTGTTTCGTATATTTTTTTCAAATATGACTTTTTTTAAGCCTGTATACTTAAAAAAAAAAAAAAATCTGAGTTAAGCTTAACTCATGGTTCCAGCTGCCCCTCCAGTGCAGCATGTCCACTGGTCCTGCCGTACTTCTCACTTACGCTTCATTGCTACTATTTTCTGTTCCTGCAGGAAATCTTCCTTAGGATTTTTAAACCAACAGAGTTACTTCCACTTCATGTAATCCTGTGGTACTGCAAGAAAAGGACCAAGAGGAGGGCAGGAATAGTCAGGACTGTAACTACCCAATGTATATCCCATTTTCTCTTGCTAGCAGTGATGCTCCAGGTGCAGGAACAAAAGCTGTCCTGTGGGGAAATCCTGCACAGATTCCTCCTGTCTCTGTGCAGGAGCAGGGCTCCCAGCTGGGCTCCCAGCCTCAGGGAACTGGGGATGCTGGGGAATAAATACATTCCTTTCAGGAAACAAGACAAAGAGCGATTTGATAATATTGATTTAGTTCATAAGAGATGCTCATCAGCATGGAAAGGACAATGCGTAACAATGCAATTTCAGTACAGTGGGTGTTTCAGTTGTTTATTTTTCTTGCTTTTCTTTCCACTTGCTGTAAAAACAGGAGAATTTTGCAAATGGAAGTCTCATCCTGGAACTCCTTTTGAGGGGCAACCGTATGTTGCCAGCATCAGTGAAGGATGCAAGGAACTTCTGTGCAACTCTGGAGTCGAATTTAGCTTTGCGTGGGAGCTGGTATCTTGCCCCAAATAGTATTTGTCCCTGGGTCCAGTGTTCTATTTCCTTTTCCAGATATCCATATTTAAATGGTGCTATAGAAAGGGTTACCCACAAGCAAACTAAAAGTTCTTTGCTGGAGGTAGGTACTGAAATTGCATTTTTACAGTTTTTTAGAAAATAATGTGATCAAAGCAAGGACTTTGTTCATCACATGAAGTTTGATTGTTTGGTTAGAATAATGGCTTTTAATTATCTGCAGGGAAAAGCAGTTTGGCTGCTGCTGACACAGAGGACAAACATGTGGGCTGTGACCCTGTGTCGAATGGAGATCAGCACTGACTCCGCTCAACACAAGATTAACACCCTGGAGAGTAAAAATCAGAGTAATGAATTTATTTCACATGTGTTTGTGATTAGACATGAAGACAAAAAGCTTAGGTGATACGCTGAATACTGATTAGGTCTGTGAAGTCCCAGTGCTGTGGTTAGTTCACAAGAAAACACCTTTGTGAGTTTACATACCTCATTGTGCCACACAATCTTTTTTTGTTTTATTATCTCCAGTATCAGTCTCAACCTCTGCTTTTGAACAAAAGAGAGACACTAAATATATCTGATCATGGCAAGGCCAAGGTAACAACAGGGAACTTTTTATGACGAAAATACTGACTAGTAGCAGAGAGGTTCCTAAGAACATAGAATCTTTGCATGGTTTGGGTTGGAAGTGACCTTAAAGATCATCTAGTTTCAACCCCCTTGATACCATCCCTGGATTCTCAGGGAATCCTGTGGCTTTTGCAGGCTGGGGTCAGTTCTTAAGCCAGAAGACAATTTCAGGTGTTAGGAAAGCACTGCCAGGGCTGGGAGAACGGGATGCTCCCATTGCTGCAGCTTCTGCTGCTCCTGAGAAGCAAGTTTGGGAGCCACTGTTCTAGGAAATCACTTCTGTTTTGTGGCTTGTTTTTAACTAGGGGAAAGCGGCATGTTAAGAAATGTAAATAACTATAACCCTGGAGCATGCTGCATTAAAAGGCAAGTCCCTCTGTGGTAGCTGCTCAACCTATGCTGTCTTTTGCAGCTATGAGTATTCAAACCCTCCTTTCCTTTCTCCTCCACCTTCCTTGGAAGGAAAAACATTAAGTATTGATAAGAAGAGACTTTCCCATTTTCCTGCCCATTTGTTTGACCCCAGGATCTTGCAGGAAACAGGCTTTGGAAAGTATATTGTATCATTCTAAAGGCTGACAGACCCATCTGTCTTCCCTACGAGGCATCTCCATTTTAGGATTAAGGTACCCACTCAAGAGTGGTAGGATCTAAAAGACTTGGACACTCTTCCCAGGTTTGGGACTGGCTGAGGACTTCTGCTATGAAGAGGAGACCTGTGTGGCTCCAGCAGCTGAGCTCCCTCCCAGCCCCAGCAGGGCAGCTGGGGGACCTTCAGTAGAAGCATCAGCAAGATATTCTTTTTTAATGATTGACCTTTTCCTCCTCCCTCTGCAGAGATTGTTTGAGGGCCTGATGTTCAGAAGCCACCTAAAGTACCCCTGGGGCAGGTTGTCAGGCAAAGTGCTGTTACAATGAGGGGAAAAACCAAACAACCCCAAGGCAGCATTGATGTTGCTGCTTTTATGTGTTTATAAGTAGTTCAGAGGGGGTGATTGTTGATTAAGTACCCAGTATTAACTGCTCTTGATCGCTGCTCTGGAGCCTAATGGAGCTCTTGTTTGCACATAACCATGCCTTGTAGCTGTCTTTAGCACACTTGACAGATGTGCTTATTGCCATCTTTACTGCGTATGTGTAATGGGCTTTTTAATTATTGATTCATCATTACTCTTTTATAAACTACTTATACATGTCACCAGAATGAACTATGCTTGTGTTTTACTTTTTAAAGCTCTTTCAGGTTTAAAAAATATAATAGCTGCACAAAACAGTGTGACTTTAGGGGCAGGGGGCATTGGGCCTTGAAATAGAAAGAAACAGGTGTATAGAAATATATCAGGAATCCTCCCACGTTTAAGTCAGTCCCCGAGGGCTAATTATAAAATAGACTACCTGAGTAGGTTTTGCTGTGCCTCTTCTTCTTCTTCCGTTTCCCCGATGGCCTCTGCTTTTCCCTGTCGGTGTGAGTTTGCTGTGGGGGAAGTGTTGCTGAACAAGAAGAGTCGGTGGCTGGCTCCTCTGAGAAGGACTTGTCTTGAGAGGTGTCCAACAGCGAGTCTGTACCAGGGTCTTCATTTTCCTTTGTCATTTCTTTCGACTCTGCCTGCTGAGCCTCACTGCAGGGAGCAGACTGAGCATTCTCTGAGCCATCAGTTGGGTATTCCTTGTCCTGGCCTCCTGACATGGACCCGTTAGTCCAGCTGAGTTGGTCTCTCAAACCAGAGGTTGAACTGCTGCTCACAAAGCTTATCCTTGTGCCTATGTCAGCCACAGAGAAGGCAATGGAGCCACCCTTTATGCTGGGCTGAAGGCTTTCCACGGTGTCTGCCTGCTCCATCCCGGGGCCCAGCATGGTCTGACTGGCTCCATCAGCTTCCACCATGCTCACTGAGGAGCTTTTGGTCTGGGACTCCAGTGGCAAACTTTCTCCAGCACTGTTTTTAGATAATATCTGGCCTGAAACTGAAGCATTTGTAACATCTCCACCTGTCTCCATAGGGGCAGAGGTTGAGGGAGGAGTGCTGTCTGAGAGATCACCATCCTTGTTTTGCTTGGTCTTGTCATTGATCTGCTTCTCTGCTGCTTGTGGATCCTTAATGCTCTTTCCTTTAAACAGAGAACACACAATCAGCCACAGCTGCAGTTTCACCAGGAATCAACCAAGATGCACCTGCAGAGGTTACAGGTTAGCATCTGCCTGTGGAGGGAGCACTGACCCTAAAGCTGCTATGCAGAGGCAGTACCAGTTTATCCTCCCTGTACCTCTTCTCCTTATACCCACGTGGTCACTGCAGCTGAACTCCCAGGCTCCAGCTCAGCAAAGCCCCCGCTTTGTTTCCAGCATGTGTCTTTGCTGCAAAATGGCTGATTTCCATGGAAGCTCTGGGACTTGCTAGGAAGCCTGAAAGCCTACATCAGGAAGAGAGAACCTGCCTGCAAGGTCCTGGACCAGGTTGGACTGCTGGCTTGGCTGTGTGAGGACTTCAAGGTTGCCCATAAGCCAGCCTTAACCTGCCCTTGAAGAGCAGGTCTAGGAGAGCCATGGGTAGACCAGTGTCCTTGGACTTATATAATGGCACTGACACTGAGGTCAAGACAAAGAAAAACTAAACCCATGGGCTGTCTCCTCGCAAGCACCTAAAGGACTTGGGTACTTCTGCAAATAGGGTTTCTTATCTTTTTTAGAGGGCTTCTTCAGTCTCCCAAGCATAGCCTGAGATGGGATGCAGCAGTCTCCAAGGCAGAAACACGCTGTGCTACTGAGACTTGAGAGCATGGAGGAGACTTGTGTGGGGATGACAGCAGTACCCCACCAGCACGGTGCCACGGCTGACACGTGGGTCAAGCATCTCAGAGGGTTTATCAGCACAGATGCAAGGCCATGCTGCTCCAAATTCCTGCTAAGTTTGTGACACACCTGGCTAGAAAACAGCTCAAGGCTCTCTGCTCCTCTTCTCCTTGGCACTGGCTGCAAAGCCTTCTTAAATAAAACGCCCCAAATGCAAACACAAAGGCTTTTTGCGGGTGTGTGCTTGGCTCAGGCTCAGAGGCAGATGGGAATGAATAGCTGCAGGTACAGTCAGGTCTGTGTCCTTACCAGACTGGCTTTCCTCCGGGCTCTCTGCAGACAAGGATTTAGGAACTGCATCTGACTCGTGTCTGTTCTTTGTCTTTCTCAGCGTGAAGCCTTTCCTTATGTCGGCAAGCAGGGCATCGATGACACACACCTCCTCCTGCTTCATCAACCCCTTCTTGACTGGGGGGGAGAGAGACATGGGTGTTAAATCTGCCCATGAGACAGGGCAGGAGGAGACTGCAGTGATGCCACTGCTGGAGCTGGCTACTGCTGTCCCAGTACAAGTGACCACTGGGCAAGAGCAAGGCACCAGACCTGGGAGCAGCCCGTGCTCCATGGTCCCACAGCGGCGTATCCTGGCTGAAGACAAGGGATTTGCTCCAAAGTCTTGGTGCTGCAGCCTGGCACCAGTGGCACCAGCTCTGCCTGGACATGTCCCTGGTTGTACCATGACCTTGAAATATTCCCTGTTTGTTATTGATGTTGGTGGGAACATTTTTGTTTTGGAGGAAAAATAATTTTTATTTTTCTTACCTCTCAGATTCTTCCAATTATACTTTTCAGTCTTTCATTTTCATCCACAAGAAGGCATATTTAAGTAACATGCCAGATTTTTGGGACAACTGTGGTAAAGAGAGACTATTCAAGTGTATACAGGGACCTTGGATGGGGGATAAGTCAAATGTTTCTTTTTAGATTTGGGATTGAAAAGTTATGTTTAGAAACTGAAAAAGTTAACTGAAATATTTAATTTGTGGTGGTTTTTTTGCTGTTCAGTCAGCAAACCTAAAATTAACTTTTCTGCCCAGCTGCAACTGTGGAAAGTCAATTCTTAGCTATGGCTGTAAGACACCTAAAAGCCTTTAGTCAGCTGGCACCTGGAAACCTACAAAATAAATTACCACTACTAGTCCATTAAAGCAGGACCAGCAAAGAGCTCCTATGGTTTCATCTCTATTTTTTTAAACCATTTCAGATACTCACTGACTTTTCCATTTTCTCCCTTCTGTCTCTTCCCTTCTTCCTCTTCCAGCTGTTTTTTTCTCTTCTCTGCTTTGGCAGCTTGCTCCTTTCTGTCCTTATTTTCCTGCAGTGAGGAAACAGGGGCATGAGAAGGTTGGGTAAACATCTGCTAGAGAGGCTGATGAAGAGGAAGGAGATCTATAGATGAAGGAAGAGCAATTCTGGCCTCATCCTGGTGCAATAATAAAATGGGCATTGGGAATAAGAGCTGTTTTACCAAGATGGTGAGAGGAGACCGCTGACTTGGCCAGGACTCTGCCACGTCCCAGCTGGAAGTGGCAGTGGTGATACACCTCACACAGCTACTGCCAGCGTGCTCACCTGCCAGACCTCTAGCTGAGGTGAAAGTGGGAGATAATGAAGCCACAGTTTTCTCCAAGCAGGTGGCTTTTTTACTACATATCCCCTTTCTGAGTCTGTTTGATTAGGTTGGAGCAAAGGGTTAAGTTTTGTAAGCCCCTTCCTCCAAAACTTGCACACTTGGCTGAAAAGTGTCTTTGTAACTCTGCAGCTAAAGTTGCACCAAAATCACAAATCCGCAATGTCTGGGCCAGGCCAGCAGCACCAGCACTGCATGAGGAGGCAGTGGACTAGGGATCAGACACCGCTTCACTGGGGGCCAAGTGCCAAAAGGAGGAGGCCGTAACCAGCACCCTCCCCCTGGACTCGGGTGCACATCCCACCCCTGTCCATCAGAGTGGAGGCAGCTACCAGCGAGAGGGATGCTCAGCATCCTGTGTGCAGATGCCAACCTTCAGGGCTCGGATGAAGAGATCTCTGAAGGTCTTCATGATGCTAAATATGTCCTCTAAGGACAGCTTGCTTGGATCTTCACAGAGATAATTTGCAAGTTCTTCTCTCTTCTTTTCAATAGTTTCAAATTCTTCTTCCAGCTTTCTGGAGGCATCGATGCTGTCCTGAAACGCATTAAACGCACACAGTAAAACACCATCCAGAGGACAAGGAGTGAAGTGCACTCACAGAGAAAGGATCGCTTGGAGCAGGACTCTGGGCCCTGGCTTTTAACTGCAGCAGAGCTTTTGGGAAGCAGGTAGGAAGAAATAAAGATTTGCAGATAATCTTTATTCTTGGCAACTGTGCTGTGCTAGTTTACAGGAGTGGCTTGAGTCTTGCATGGAAAGATTAATCCCAAGCAAAGGGCCTCGCTCTGGTGATCCACACAGAAGGTGATCATCTTCTCTTAAAGTGAAGAGTCACACAAAAGCATGGACAGAGCATTGGGGGCATGCACCCTAAGAAATGGCCTCACCAACGGTATCTACGTTTGGGGTGCAGCTGGCAAATGTACATTTGGGTTGCGTGCCATGGCAGCCTATTTCCAAATCTGAGAGCATGTCTTGTGGCAATAGTTTCTCCCCTCTCATGAGCCTCCTCAGCTGCAGATGTACCACGCACCACCTCTCTCACATTTCCCTCTCTGTGTGCGATGGGGGAGATCTAAGGCAGCTCCATTACTGACCTGGATGGGTTTCTCATACTGTTGTTTCACATCCTCATTTGATGATAAGACTTTCCGCTGAAGCTCCAGCAACTTCTTTAAATTGGTACCAGACTCCGTGTGTATAATATCAAGATTAATTCTGAAATCACACAGACCCTGCCATTAGTTAACACTCCAGCATCTTGAGCTAACCAAGGAGTGGACAAGTCTGAGCTGATGGTTTGGTCATCCCTGTGCTTCCCACCACTTCACTGAACTGAACTCTGTGCTCTGAACTCTCTATGCAGTCCAAAATCATGGAAAACAGCTTCTCTCCACAGTACTTATGGAAAGGCTGCCAGGCCTACCTACAACTTTGAGCATTGGGTAGATGAATGCCAAAAACCGTCCACCCATTCAAAAGGCTGTTCTCTGCCTGCTGTGCTCAGCATTAGCTCATTTTCCCTGCCCGGAGGAACTTCAGAAATGCTTTTGGGTAGCTGGCCTTCACCAGCTCCTGCCACCACAAAGGCACTGCCCATTTCAGAAGGGTCTGGGAGGCAGTTTTAACTGACTGCTCTGAAAATTTCAGCCCTAAGTGTTGCCAGCTGTAGTAGTATTATTATATATTAAAGGGCTTTCAACATTCATCAACCAAATCCTTCAGTTAAAACTATGTAAGATGCCATCTTGTTAATCTGCTATACCAGCTGTGTGTGTCCTAATTTCTGGTGCATTGTTGATGTGCATGGGATTTATTTTTGTTTTTAATTCAAAGGAAGTGACACACGATTTTACCCTGCTGCTTTTGAAACATATTCAAGATCCTTTGGCAGTTCCAGTAGGTCCTTGTGGCTGTTTTCTACTTCCTGAAGAGGAAGAGAGAAAGAAGTGTTATTTGGTGTGTGGCAGGAGCTGAGGGGAAGCTGGGGGGAAGACACAGACAGAAGTGTCCGGGAAGGATGATTGTGCTGTGTTCTGCTACTGCCCCCCTGTCTGTAGTTTGCACATTCAGAGAGGAAAGGCGTTTCCCCTGGCTATAAAAACACAGAAGAGTGCTGAACCCTGAGAAATACTCATAGTTCAAAGCAAAGCAGAGCTCTTCTGGAGCTTGGAGGGAAGCAAGACTGTGGTTTGATGCAATCTGACACTTCCTATGGTCCCAGAAGGGTACTAAAAGGCCTTGAATCTTATTTGCATTCTTTACTTTCACAGCTGTCCTTGCTGAAGCTACTGCTAGCTAAAGCAGGGCTTGAACATGCATAACTGAAACCGAGGGACATTGATGAATGAAGGTGGCAGAGCAGAGCATGGAGAAAAAAGACAAAAACAGAATTGCAGGGAATAGGAAAGCCACGGGGGCTTGGAGAGAAGCATGAAAAGCCTGATCATAGTCTGGAAGAAAAGGGAGAGTCCATGGAAAGGCAGAAAGGCTGAATGAGTACAGATGAGCCAGGACAGCTTTGTGCTCTGTTGTTTGCAGCTGCTGATGTGCAGATTGCACAAATATGAAAGGAAGTTGCAAACACTGTGGAAAAAGATGCTGGAGGGAAGCAGAGCAAGTCTTAAAACAAAGAGTAGTGCCCACAAGCAGCCTCCACCAGAGTCACCAAAGTGACTCAAATGCTCCTGACTTGTGACACTCTGGGGCTTGCCAGGGAGGATATGAGTATGAACATGTGGCATTAACCAACAGTAGAGTAGGAGAAACGTTTCATCTGTAATAAAACCCTCCCTCTTCCCTACTGTGCAGGACTTGGCAGTGGTACCTCTAGAATATGGTGGAGCAGTGTAATGCGGGTTTGGTTTGCTTTGGTTTCTGTTAGTTTGAGTAAAGTGCTGATTTTAAACCCATCGGCATCGCCTGTGTGACTTCCCTACAAGAGAGAAAGAAAGCAGATGTAACTCCTGTGTCCATCCAAATTACAACCCTAAAGGAGATCATTCACAGACCGTAACGGGGGGAGGAGAAGACAAACAGAGTCCTTACGTAGTTCAGGAAGTTTCCAACTTTGAGAATCAGTTGACAAAAGACTGGTAGGCGATGACTGGTCAGAAGATCTGAAAAACATAAGTGACTTATAAGCAAAAGCATCTGTTACACCAGAACATTTCCTAAACTGTACTGAAATTGGGATTCTGAATTCCACTTAAATTTGGTATTTTGGCTTTGCAGCCCAATGCCTAACCTGCAGAGAAACTGATTCTATGTAGATTCAGTTCCATAGGTTGTAAAAGTTTTTGTTGACTTGTTTTTTTTTTTTACACCTGGTCTCTCACTTCCTAATGGCAAACAACCTGCAGTTGGACCCTCCTCACTAACAGCAATCAAGGTCCTGCCTTCCTTGGAAGTGCCTCACTGTGGGCAAGGGTAACTGGGCTGCAAATTTAATCTTGCCAACTCCATTTAGCTATGCTGTGAAGCCAGTTCTGACTGCCGTATGATCACCTGCCAGCTGCTAAAACCAGACACGCTCACCCTGTTCCTGGTCTCGCATGGTAGAGGTGATTGTCGACCAGGCATGAAGAGTACAGTCCCTGTCCTTGCTCTTACGACAGGGTGCTACAGGGCTGTGCTTTCTGAAGCACTCAGCTCTGAGGCAGGAACAGCTCCAAAAGAACAGCTGGGCTGCTGGGAAGTCACTTTGGGGGAAGCTTCAATTTATCCCAGCAGATAGCTGTAATGCCAGCTGGAGAAACTCCCAGCAGGAGTTGGGGAAACTGGTTCTGTAGGACAGGTGACACTTGACAGTGATGAGAGGAGCATACTGCTCTCAGAGGAGTGGGACCAAAGGTTTCTGCCACAGGAAGCCAAAATCTATTGCATAAACTTTCTGGTACTCACCAAATTGGAGCATCAGCAATTTATAACCCAAAATAACAACCTTTCTCTTCTGGTTCCATTTCTAGGCAGGGAAATACTAAAGCATTGCTACTTTCAGGGGAAGTTTGGGGTAGGCTTTTCTGGCAGCAGAGAAAATTGCTGTATGAAGCTCTTAATGTGGCAAATAATGCTGGATGGATGAATTAGCTGCAGCAGGGCCAGCTCTACTGTCTAAATTCAGCTCCTTTGAAAGAGCTGATGAGCTTCCAGCACATCACCATTCAAAGTGTTTCAGAGGAATACATCTGCTGCAGAAAAAAAGGGATAAGGGTGAGAGAAAATGATCTTTGATCCTGTTAAGGGCTTTGATCATCAGCAGAGATACCTAAAGTTGGATCCCATCTGCAGCAAACCAGTGAATGGACCACACAGGAGTTCTTTGGGGGTTGGGTAATAACATTGCAGAGCTCCAGGGAAGTTTTGTGGTGGTTAAAACTGTCCTAAATCAGATCCAGAAATAAGCTCAGGTCATCTATACCTTCACAGGCTCTCCGGATGGCTTCAGCTTTGGGCTGAATCATGTCCAGCACGACCGTGGTCTCTTCACAGATCAGCATACACTCGATGCGCAGCTGGTAGCTAAGGGTGGAGATGGATTCACAGCATAAAGGCACTGGGATCTGGGCCAGCACAGCAGCCCTCTTCCCACACCACCAACAAGCCCATGCCACCCCACAACACTGCTGTCAACCACATCCACACCAAAACACTGGTGTGGCTCGTGGAGGGAGGCGAAAGGCCACTGCTTCCCCTGAGGACCAGCGGGGATGTAGATTCTGCTGGGGCAGTGCGATCAGCAAAGAGAAGAGTTTCCCCTTCTTGGCACTGCATTTGGCACTGCCTTTCACTAAGTTATGGAGCCTCCTTGGGCAGATCTGACCCTCAGTCTGGGCCTGCTTCTACTGGTTCAGAGGGAGAGGAGGTGCTGGATCAGGAAGAGCCCTCCATCTAAGGGTAACAGGAGAAGGGATAGCTCCAAGGTGGAAGGGGGAATCCACCAGTTATCTCCATCAGTGTTGGTCTGTGAGGCTCCTATGAAGAAACTTAAACTTCCCAGAGGTAAATCAAGAAAAAGATTGGGCTGAAGTTCATGACCAACAGCCTTACCTGGGAATCTGAAGGAGGAGAAGATAAAACTGATCCGCATTTGCTAGCTTTGATTTCTCTTCTTTGAAGGCTTTCAGGTTTTCTATCTGATGAGAAATAAAGAATCAAGACTGCAGGGCTGCACTATGTGTTCAGCTCTGTGAACCAAGGGTACTGTTTTCCTCCTGACCTCATGCTTTTCAGGCAGCAGCTTCAGCAACTGCTTCAGAACCTCAACATCAAACTTGGTCCGGTCCCCATTCTGGATCATGGCAGTGACCTCTTCATTGGAGCTGCAGGGAGGAGGAGCGGAGCCAGCCATCAACCAAAGACCACTTTTCAACTACCACACACTACCACGAGATTTATCTGTGGAAGCACTCTGTGCTTTCCCTAGTAAAGAGTCACAATAATCCAAAAGGAAAGCTGTCTCCCCACAATTAACTTAGAATCAGGACCTGGATCCTTGCTATGACCCAAATGATATTTCTGGCCCTGATTAAATGACTCAAGGCCAGAGATGAATCCTGCAACTGAGATCCTATAGCTGAGCATTTTTTTATCTTAAAAGAAAATTGAACTCTTCATTTGTCCATTGGCCCTGATTTGAGGAGGGATTTGACCTCCAGGTGTGTCTCACCCTAAGAGTCTGTGCCACAACTTCATCTGTAAAATGGAGATGTAACTCCTTTGCCAATATATGGGGAAGTTGTATGTAAAAACATAATTAAACCCCTAAACTTAGTATTTTAAAGACAGTGTAGGACAAAATTGGGAATGTTCAGATGATTTGGTAGCATGGACCATCAAAGCACTTTGGCTAGAACAGATTTCATGAGGACCTTCCAGATACTGCAAAACCTGCTCAAAGTTTTGTCAACTGTCATGAAAACTGGCCATATCTTACCATTTAAATTGCTTCAAAAATATGTTCAAATTGAGACTTTTCTTGGAGTCCAAAAATGTGATCTTCATTAAAGAAAAAGAAGATATCTCATATTAGATGAGCTGTCTGCAGGGATCTTTACTCGAAAGAACGAGGGGGGCCTCCTCACCTCCTTCGGCTCTGCCTTCACTGGTGCTGCTGTCTTCTCCTTGGGGGTTGGCTGTGGGAAGCAGAACAGCTGCTCGATGCTGCTGTAGTTGGGCTCTATCGTCTCCTCGCTGCTGCTGCTCACAGAAGCCCACATTGAGTGGCTCTCTGAAAGAAAGACAAAATGTTCAGACTGGCTGCAGGGACAGCTGAAATCTCCTGGCTCCTGGGGTAAGGTGAGCTGCTAGCAGGGACACTCTTCGGAAGATGAATGAAATAAGAAGGGACACATTAGTCCTGGATAAATGGTCATTACTGAGGAGGGGCAAGTGTCACAGGTGGGATCCAAAGGGCCCGAAGGGCAATTAAACCTGGTAAGGGGAGGCAGCTCTGGGCACACTGAGGCTGTATAGCCCCATCCCTCCCTGTAAAATTGTGTTTTCCTCTATGGTGGGCAAACTGGATCAGCATGACAAGGACCTCAGACATTTTGTTTCTAGTCCCCTGGTTGATATTATTTTTGCTTCCTTGCATCCTAACGGATGGACTGGCCACAATTTGGACATTTTCTGACTGTGTCCTTCTCCATTTTTCATTTTGTACTCAAGCCTCCTTGTATAATGCTGGCTACAGGACTGCTTGAATTAATTTCTACTGCAATTTCTTTTATTAAAAAAAAAAATATCATCACCCTGACATGCCTGTAGAAGCCTCTACTGAAATAATCCCAACATTTTACTGCTATCGTGACTGAAGACATGCCTCATTTAGATTTCACCTTTGCCTACTTTCATGCAGTGGATACCTTGCTTGTCTAGGACAAAGCTGACACTGCTTGTCCTGGCTTCTTCTCACATTTCATGCTCCACTTTGAATCCACTAGTAGAGGGAAATGTAACCCAAAAATCAAGAGGTATGTAAAGTGATCCTCATATGCACTCTTACTCATGATTTTAATATACCCAGATACAAGCACAGATGAGCTGGGTAATAAAAGTTTGGGGAACTCAGATCAGAGTCTGATCTAAGGCATGTCATAGTGAATTAGGAAAATATTCCCATCTCTTTCTGTTCTTTTAATTTCAAAGTATTTTAGTTATAAACAAACTATTCCAAAATACTAATTCAGTCGGAATAGTTACTATCACATTAGTAGTTTCATGTTACTTTTATTTATTTCAGCTCTGTAGGTCAAAAGTAAAGGAAATGAGGGAAGTTCTGTATCTAAACAGAGTAAACCACATCTGATAAACTTTGAGATAGTATTTCTTCCCCTAGATCACCCCTAAAGCAGCAGTGACTTTATGCCAGAAGCACCCACCTCTCACGACATTGGAGGGCAGCTTCTGCCAGTTCAGCTTCTTCATTCTCAGCGTTGGTGTCTTTACTGTCTTGTGGGGAGGCCTGCCCAAGCCAAGGGGGCAGCTGTACTGGGAGGCCACCACGGCTTCTATGTGATCTCCTGTCATGCCAGGAAGGAGAGGTGGGGGGGGAGGAATGCCCACCATGCCAGGCGGGGGGGGGGGGAGGAATGCCCACCATGCCAGGCGGGGGGGGGGGGAGGAATGCCCACCATGCCAGGCGGGGGGGGGGGGAGGAATGCCCACCATGCCAGGCGGGGGGGGGGGGAGGAATGCCCACCATGCCAGGCGGGGGGGGGGGGAGGAATGCCCACCATGCCAGGCAACGGAGGTGGAGGAGGTGGGATACCACTCATGCCAGGCAATGGAGGTGGAGGGGGCGGGATGCCACCCATGCCAGGCAATGGAGGGGGAGGGGGAGGAATGCTCACCATGCCAGGCAGTGGGGGTGCAGGGGGAGGGATGCCTCCCATGCCAGGCAATGGTGGAGGAGGAGGGGGAACACCCCCCATACCAGGCAATGGGGGTGGGGGTGGAGGGATGCCAGGGAGTGGAGGGGCTGGAGGTGTGTTTGTCATGGAGGACGTGGGGTTCATGGCTGCTGTGCCAGAGGGTGGAGGTGGTGGGGCTGGAGGTGCTGGGTTGGGAGCAGTGTTGGATAGAGGGTTAGATTTCTCTGGCACAGCACAGCAGGCTGTGAACTGGCAGGATGAGATGTTCTTTTCGTTGGCCAGTGGCACTGAGGATGTTGCTGGTGCCTTGGTGGGGTTTGATGATCCCCCTGGACACCGAGCTGCACGTGCACATGGTTCTGGTTCACTCTGGATGCCTCCAGTTGTGCTCCCAGACAGGCGGTTTTCAGCTCGCTTTTGCTTGTTTGGATGTTTTTTGATCGACAGCAGCCTCTCAATGACTTCTTCAACTGTGTTCCCTTGGACTAGAGAAACGAGTCAGGGTCAGGGAAGGGAATGGGACCCACAGGCTGGTTCATGCTATTCAACCCTCACCAAGCAGCACATCTGGAGCCATGGAGAGCCCATTTCCTGGTGTCACTTTACACAGCTATTTTTTTGGCTTCTAGGCAATTTCCTTCCCATGTGCCCAGCCCACAAACACTGTTTTGAGCACACCTGCCAGCAAGACAGGCCAGCACCAGTGGCAGGATGCCAGTGAGGATAGATTCCCACTGACTCCCACAACCCAAAACTCAGGGATTAACCATTAAAACAAGACTCTGAATCCCAAGCCCACTGCTAAATGCAGCCACTCACATGGATGAAGGTTCACATCAAGACTTGACCTTATGCAGAAAGTGTAGCTTTGTCCCAGCTTCTGTTCAGCTCTTACCAAGTCCCACAGATTATTTCCTCCACATTGGGGAATGACTTTTATGGGACAAGAGAAAACAAGAGGAGTGTGCAAGAATGGATGGATGTGCCAGTCTTACTGTCATTGGCGAGTAAAAGGGCTCTGTTCACTACGGCATCCAAGGACTCCCACAGCAGGAGGCTGGAGTGGTGAGACGGCTCCAAGTGCAGCAGGCTCTGAAGGATGGACAGCAGCTGGACAGAGACTGGAGAGCGGCTCACCTGGAATAGAGAGCGGCTTCCATCACAGCAAGCCTGGTTCCGAGCAAAGTGGGTTAACTTTGCCATTGTGTGACCTCACAGCCCATGCCAGGGGCTACTTACTTTATTGAAGAGAGATGAAAAGACCTCATGATGATCATTCATGTTTATCCCATCACATATCCTTAACAATTCCTCATCATCCTCTATTTTGAACTCCTCAAATGTGTCACACTGGATAAGCAGATCCTCCTCCTCGATGTCTCTGCAATATTACAGCATTCATTTTCATTGGAGAGCCCTTCACTAATTTTCAGATGATTGTTTTTGTTAAATGGCTTTTATCTCTTTGCCTCTCAGACTCAGCCAGTCACTGTTCGAAGTACTCAACTCTGCCTTATTTATAAAGGATGAGATGCCATCAGTGCATCCTTTCTTGAACTGAATGTACCTCTTCCTACAATTAACACATACAAATGAATAGGACTTCTCATGGCATAACCTGGCCCAGTATAGGCTTGACATGGACTTCTCCTTGGAGCTGTAACAACAGAGTAGCATTCTGACCTTTCTGAAACCAGGCCGCCACCTTTATTTTTTTAAAGTCAAGACTAAGTGAAAATATTCCAGTGATATTTCTATTTGAAAAACTTCATTCTTTGTTACTCAAAACTGGATTTAAAAAACCACAGACACTCTTAAGCTGACTTTTTCAGCACTCTTAAGACCACTCAGTGTTAGAATTTTACCCTAGCTACTCTATTAAAGGATCTTCTCTTCCCTAATTTTTATGCTGTTGGATGGAGCAATTCCAGTTACATGGATAACTGCAACTCACATAAACTGCGTTCTAGAATTTACCACAGATGTTTCTGATAGAACATAATTTTTAAATTACATTCAGATATGCATTAGTAAATTGTTTTAGCTGGATGCTTCTGAACACCGTGAGCTGCTCAGTGAGCCCACAGCATTGCTTCAGATTCAGTCTGCAACAACCTCAATGAGAACATTGCTACTCCATCTGTGCCCAGAGCCTCTGTGCATGCCATCTGTGCCAACAGCTGTCCCCGTGACACTGTGGTTGGCAAGAGCATCTTAACACTGGCCAAATGCCTCTAGCTCCCATGGAATGGGTGCACACAAGCGTGGTCCACTCCACCCAGGCACAGTGCATTTCACACAACAGAAGGTTGGATAACTATTAAGTTTCCACAGCTACTTCACTGTGAATCTCATTTTAAAAAAATATGTAAGTAGAGATCCTTACCTTAGCTTGTCTAAAACATCCAACAGCTGAAGCCCTGGCAGGTGAAAAAAATAGATGAAGTTGCATTATGACCCACTTGATACTGATTTTTTATGGTCTTTACATATGTTATGCTCATAAACACTTTTTGCAGAGAGAAAAAGTGAAAATATCTTCAGATGGATCTATCAAAGTGAGTAGAGTCATCTGGCAAATGATGAGACACCACAGTACACATCTGCAGCACCTGTGTGAACCACTGCACGATCCCCCTGGGGTTACTGAGGGACACAGGCACTTTTGGGGCACGAGTGACCTCAGTCCAAATTAGAGATCTAAAATCAGTCTGATACAGTCAAATGTTCCCTGATCTCCACGGAGAGAAATGGAGCCCAGGCTCATCAACTCAGATGCACGCAGTATGTGAGGTGAATCCCAACAACGGTACCTAGGAGCCTGGGATTCAAGCAGTTCGAAAGAACTTCTGAATCATGGGACAGCCTCTGTGCCTCAACTGAGTAGACACAGAGTGAAGAAACCTTATCAGCTCTTACAAGTAGTTGCAATATATGAAAATGTGACCACATAAGATGGTTGGTTATAGAAATGTTCTGAAGAAGCTCAAGTGATATGGTGCTGCAGGGATTCCAGAAAAGATCAAAGCTATGGCAAAGCAGCAAAGTTAAGAAAATCTATTGACAGAAAGGCTGTTGAAAATAAAGATCAAAAGAAAGAAGAAAATTAGTATTTGCAGTTTTGCTCCCCAGTTTCTTCAGGCACCTTATGGATATATCTGAAAAAAAAACATTTCTCCAGGGAAAGATGTAACAAACATGCTTACCTATGAACTCATTTCTGATTTGTGTCCTTGTTCTTAGCTCTTCTTTCCCCAGGATGATGGCATTGATGGCACTCAGCAGTGTCACCATGTATGGCACGTTGTCTGTGTTGGAGAGCTCGTTCATTATGATGCTGAATCGATACTGCTGGTTCTTCACACTCTGTTGGTAACACAAGTGATAGTATGACAAGAGTAGTCTATATAGACATAAATGCCCATGACTGTGGTGCAGGCTCTCAGATGGAATTAGCATCTGAAACCCTCAGTTTATCCCACTGTGCATAGGACAGCAAGATACAGGTAAAAGCAGCACTCCTCCATTATGGAGCAGGTCTGGTTGGCAGAGAAAGTCACTGAAAACACCTCTTGGATCTCTTTATGCTTTCTGATAACTGATGCTTGTACCTGAGCTCATGGGCAGTGAAACCTGTGGATGTGGCACCATTTATTCTGCTGATCTGGTGGTGCGTTTGCTGCCAGAAAGCACCTTGTGGTTGGCAGTCATCTGCCCACACAAGTCACAGAACAGCACCGCAGACTTATGCTGACCACAAAAACTTCCTACAGCTTTCACTTTATAAACCCCTGCTTCTCCTACAAAAACAATGCGAAATAAATTTTATTCCCACCCTTTTCTGTGGTACATGGATCTGCCTGCATGGATCAAAGCTGAGCCATTCCTCATGCTCCAACCCAACACTTGCCT
The DNA here is from genome assembly GCA_013398955.1 of Callaeas wilsoni. NCBI lineage: Eukaryota > Metazoa > Chordata > Aves > Passeriformes > Callaeidae > Callaeas > Callaeas wilsoni. Next base: position 20,262 of record VWPU01001339.1, on the reverse strand, counting down.
TGTAATGGTCTAAGGCATCCAGAGCCAAGGAGTGGCCATCTGATGAATAAATGCACAGTGCAGCCAGGAGCTCAAATATTTGCTTTTTGACCATGACATTAGTCGTGTCAAGTGCTGTAGGAAAAACAGAACAAAACAAAGCAGAATTTATAATGACAATATTCTGAATCTCAGTGTCTTCTGCTACATGGATTATGAACAGTGGCAGAAAAGAGACTGAAGAAGGGGACCCATTATGATGGAAGATGGGAAGAGAAATACCTTAACGTACAGATATCCTATCCCAACAGCATTATGTGATGGTAACTTCTAGTGGGAGCAATAAATGCTACAGGTGTCCCATTGGCATTTTGGTGCAGCTTGTTGTTATTCATTTTTTCCATGTCCCAGTGACATGCTGCAACAGCAGCCAAGATTTTTCAGAGCTCACAAAATTTATTTCCCATTTTCACATATGGGTATTTTCTAGAACAGCAGATGAACCATTTTCTTCAATTAATGACTTTATTTTTAGTGCAGAAAAGCTCAATATGCATATGAGTTAGAGCAATTGTTCCAATGGGTCCCCATGTATTCCCTTTTTGCATTACTCTTTCCCTGTGAGCCCTGGGAGCTGGGAGGGAGTGCATTAGGCTGTCTTATTTTTCTTATATTAGAGCTCAAAGAAGCTCCAACACTGAAAAGTCCAAGATACCCCCCTGTTTTCACAGTACAAAAATGCCAGCTCCATACTTTACATAGGCTAAGAAAACGCAGAGTGAAGAGGAAGGAAGAGGATTTCAAAACTGAAGAGGGAAGCAAGCCAGCTTTCAGACTAAATGCATTAAAAAAATCTATTAATAAGGGTTTCTGGGCACAGCTGCGATCTCTGTGGAGCAGCACAGAAGTTATCCTTCCAGCACCAGCATCATTAAGTGCTGTACAATAAGTTCTAGGAGATGCCCTGATGAATTTCAAAGCTAACGACAGCCAAGTGAATGGCAGGAGAATGTAAGTGGTGTTACCTACCACCTTCCAGAAGGAGCAGAGTAAGCAGCACAGAGAGCAGGCTCTCTTGAGTCCAAACATGTCACTTTCCCTCCTCTTTACAGGCTACAAGATTCCAAGCCCTTTCAGTTCCTCTCCCTCTGCCCTTAGGGCTCTCAAAGACTGAATAGCAAATGTCTGCTGACAATGGAAGGGTTGAAGATTTCTCATGCCTGTATACAGAGAAGGCTGGGTTTATCCCCAGCTTCTCAGTAAACTATGACCATATTTGTGTGGAAATAGCACTGGGTGGCAAAGACAATGTGATTTCATAGCAGTATTATTTTAAAGAAGAAAACAATCTCATTAATCAGTTGTGACCAACCATTTCCAACTAGCCTGGTGCAGGGCAGGAGGATAAGCAACAGGAAAGTGCCCCCCCCAATGCTGCATGTGATGGATGAAGCAGGAAGATGTCTTCTCACCTTGGAAGAGCTTTCTGACGTAGCCCTCATTGCTCACAATGTATTCTATGCCTTTGTGGGAGTTCATGACCGCTCGCACACAGCTAATGCACGTGAGCTGAAGCAAGGCATCGGATATCCTGGCCACTCCTCGCCCGGACAGCCTGTCCAGGGCCTCCAGGAGGAGGTCCAGCCCGGACAGCTCCAGGAACTGGACCATCCAGGCATCATCGCTGTTCTCCAGCCTCTTCTTCAGCCCGGAGTAGTTCACCACTGAGGGCATTTGCAGGAGACGGATGCACAGCTCTGGCTCTGCATTCTCCAGGTTGGCCTCTGACTGGTCAGTCTCCTGGGGTCCGAGTTTCTCCTTCAGGGCAGCCCACTTCTTATGGGCACCTTCCTTTTTGATTGACATCGTGAACGGTTTGTTCTGAAAGAAAAAGAAAAGACAAAGTGAGAAGTTCGTCTGGACTGACCAAAAACTGTCCAGTAGCCCTGCTTTTTCTCCAGTAATTGGGACATAAAGCCCAACTACAGCAGGTCCCAGCTCTCCAGCATGTAGGGCAAACACACTGGAACCACTCCTCTATTGAAGAAACTCAATATATCCCCACCTTAACTACACACATTACATTCAGGATCTGAAGACTCTGGGGAGCAACTTTTAGCACATCCAAGCCAGCAAATACAGCTTTAAAAGTAGCCAATTTACACCAGTCAATTGCCACTACCTATTTTCATGCAGTGAAAGGATAAGGTTGGAAGCGGCATTATTAGCTCTGAACTCCTAATGCCCATTAAACCACTTCAAAATCTCACTGTGCTGGAGAGGCTGTGCAGTTTCTAAGCATCTGTAATGGGATGGAGAAATAATTTTGAGCATATCCTGCTCATAAGAGCATCTGATTACCCTGTTCCTTTTTTGCTTTTGTTTCTTTTGACTGATGTTGAGGTTAATTTTATAGCACTCAGTTAATCCCTTCCTGTCTGCTGTAATAGCAAATATGTTTGTACACATGGTGTTTATGCTTGATAATGTGAGAGCCTGACAGGCTGTGAGTGCAGGTACAGCAGCAGGAGGCTGGCTATGAAAACAGCAGAGCACTTTTTTGGAGATGGGGAGCAATGGCCCGTCTCCCTGGAGGACGTGGCCTGTCCAGCCAGGCCATCAGCAGCAAGGGAGGCCAGGAACTGATTCAGCACAGAGAAACTGCAAAGCCAAGTGTAACTCCTGGTGCTAGATTTTATGGTTTTAGGCAGGATTATTATTTTTCAGACTCACGGGGATCAAGTTATACAATGCAGGTCCTTTCCAAAGCTGCATGCAAACGTTTTGGCCACTGAGATTAGCTCAGTTGGTCAGAGCACGGTGCTAATAATGCCAAGGTTGTGGATTTGATCCCCATATGGGCCATTCACTTAAGAGCTGGATTTGATTATCCTTGTGGGTCCCTTCCAACTCAGAATATTCTGCGAATCTATAATCCTGTTTTAAAGCTGAATTGCTTCCAGAGATGACAGTTTGCCCTACAAAAATTGCTGCTACCTTCCCTTCCTGCCACACCACCGGTACCTCTGTTCCCCTGGGCTGCTGAACCTGCAAAGGGATCAAAATAGCATGGGGCCACTTGGCCCCAAAACTCAGCACTTAGGGGACTGAGCGGATTATGGGAGACTCTCATTTTCCCTTCCCAGCTCCAGCACAAGGCTTTCTAGCCCAGCAGTGACTAGAGAAGAGGCTTGAAAAATCTAAACTAAGTAATCTCTGGAAGGGTTTTTTTTCCAGAAAGCTAAGATAAAGGATGGACCATTTACACTGGTTGGAAAAAAATCTCATTATAAGTCTGCCTTGTGATTTTTCCTGGGGACTGTGCTGTTGAGAAAGGTCCTGGCTCCTTCCCTACAGCAGAGCTGCACAGCTTCTGTTTTACCCAAAGACTCATTTTGGCAATCTCCTCTTGGCAAATATACAGCCAAAAGATTTGCTCACTGATTAGTGATAGGCATGATATTATAGCCCTAAATATGCCTCTTGGAAAGATGCATAGTGTGATGGGATAGGATACTTGAACAATTTCCCTGAGAAAACGTGATGGTGGGACTCTCTGGCAGCTCACAGCATCAAAGTCTGCATTGAGAGGTCAGAGGGGTGAAGGACTTAGCAGGATATGGTGACAGAAAATCCATTTAGAGAGCTCTAGAGAAACTCTCTTGCAGAGTTTTCTTTTGCTTCAGTGGGAAAGGAGCTGGCCAAGCACCCAGTTGCTCCCTGTTCTGTTAGCTGAAAAAAATGATGGTCAGGATCCAAAAACATGAAGTGGCGCATATACCATCTGAGAACACACTGTACAGCTGAAAAGTGATAAAAAGGACCATAAAAAAACCAACCCAACCAATCCCCAAACAAACCTCCCTGCCAAAGCACAGGCTTGAGTTTCCAAGATTTGTCATCACTCCCTGCAGCCCAGAGCCCTTACTCACTCTTGGTGAAATTCTTTTTGGGATTAGTCAACCCCAGTCCCTGCCCTGTATTCAAGCCCAGGAATTTGGGCTAGGCTTGATGCAAAGGAGAAGAGAAATCCTCTCTCACTGGAGGGATGGAAGCAAAAATGTCCTGCTCCAGGTTCACAGCCCTGGGGATGGGGCAGCATCCTACACCTCTCACCAGAGCAAATCTCCAGTCATGGGGCTGGAGAGGTGCACCTGCAGTCAAATTCTGCTCTATGCTGTGCAGGGAGCCCAGTCATCCCTTTCCAGTGCTGGGGACCAGGCTGGACCTTCAGTGTGGGGCAGTGCTGAGGACCATCTGATGTTGGTGTTGGTCAGCCTGTGGGGCTGCAGAAGTGGCTGCCAACTGCAAGCTCTCCTTCTCTTGTGTGACTTCTTTTTATACTCAGCAAATCACTTTTTTAATTTGAATATGACTAAACATTTCTTACCCAGCCAGATAACAAAGTAGGCTGGCTTTTTGCTCCCAGATGTATGAATGCCTCATTATATTGTATTTGTATTATATGGTATCAGCTACAGCAAGTCAGAGAAATTACAATAGCATTATTGACCTCAGGCTTAGCTGATTCCTGAAAATTAAACTCTACCAGTGCAACAGGAGACAGGAAATACCGAGAGAGCATCCTGTTTACCAGCAGATTTGTTCTGAATTATCCTTCCCTCCCACCTGCTCCACACAGATGTGAAGAGATGAGAAACAGAACCAGGCAGGTACCTCTTCAAACAGTCCTGGCTTGTGTTTTTATGCAGTAAAATGAACAAATTGGATTGATTAAATATTCTTCCCCACAGAGAGTGCACTCTTTCCGTAGGAGAGGAAAAAGGTAGCTAATGTATCTAATTGTAAAAAGAGAATAAAATAAACAGGAGCTGTACTATATAAATGGAAAGGAAATGAATATGGAGGAGATGGCAATACGACTGCAGATGGTGTGATAAATCTGTTTACAAACACAGATATGAGTGATATATTGTGATTGCAACATCTTTCCATATTTTCCGTGAAGCAAAGTGTTGCAAAGATGTTCGGATACATCCTAAAGGGCTGCTGGTTTTGCCTTTTATCTCTGACCGTGGGAGCTTGTTAGCAGGTAAATGATCCAGCAGAGTGAGACAGATAAGGATTGAAATGGAACACATCTATCTGACTGGCTCACAGAGGCTATTTAGACTATGGTGGCTGAGGGAAGGAAAGTGGCCTCACAAAACCATACAGGACAGCTGAATACACCTCACCTCTTACCAGCAGAAGGCTATGGGGAGCTTTGCTTTTTGTTTCCCAGGCCAGAGAGGGGGCTGTGATGGTGGAAGCAGTGTCCCCAGACCCTGTGTCCAACCACGCCTGCAGCACCCACGCTCCTTCTCCCCAGCTGCCTGCTCAGCGCTGGGGCCGGGTGCTGCTCCCTTGGGCACAACCTGACAGTGTGTCTGTGCTTGCTGCTGTGGGGACACCCACAGCCACACCAAAGAGTCATAGAATAGTTTAGGTTAGACTAAAGACCTTCAAGAACATCCAGTCCAACCATTAACCCAGAACTGCCAAGCCCACCACTAAACCATGTCCCCAAGTGCCACATCTACACGTCTTAAAAGCAATCAATCTTCTCCTCATCTTCTCACCCCCACAGGTTGATTAGCCCTGATGGGGGATCACAGACTGTTAAGGAGTTAGAATGGACCCGAAAAAACATTTAGTCCCATCCCCCCCCACCATGGGCAGGGACATCTCCCACCAGACCTGGTTGCTCAAAGCCCCATCCAGCCTGGCCTGGATGCCAGGGATGAGGCATCCACAACCTCCCAGAGCAACCTGTTACAGTGTCTAGCTACCCTCACAGTAAAAAATTTCCCCCTCCTTCAATCTGTGCCTATTACTCCTTGTCCTATCACTACAGTCCCTGATGGAGAGTCTCTCTCTGGCTTCCCTGTAGGCCCACTTCAGCTACTGGAAGGTTGCTATAAGGTCTAAAGCAGCATCAATGTAAAAGTACTCTTAATTTTAGGAGATTCCTTAGGGAAACAAAGGCATCCTGAGGGCTTTGCTCTTGCACGTGGCAAAGGCAACATCACAATTCATGGAGCAAACTCCTTGGACCACTGGGTTTGCAAAGCTATAATGTTCCCTGCATCCATCCAACCTGGTCTGTAAAACTTCCTCCTCCTTTCTCTCTAAATCAGGTGCTTCCCAGATTCAGTTTTCTGTGCCTCTCTGTCCTTCAAGTCCACTCCTAGGGAGATGACATCTGTGGGAGATAAATCAGGGCACATCAATACTTCCTCCATCCTGTGAAGCTGTGGAGAACAGAGCTGCACAGCACAGCTTTCAGTCTAAATTATTACATGCCTCCAGGACGGCACGGATCACAGCAAGGACTGCAGAGGACATGTAAAAAGAGATTTCTCGGGGCAGCTAAGTCTAATGGAGTGAATAAGAAAGGGAGAAAAACTGCAGGTCAAAACCATTCTGGTTTTTTGGGGAGCAGACCCACTGCCTATGCAGAAGAACGAGGCTTCGGGGCTGGTGTGTGTGAGCGGGAACAGCAGCTCCTTGCTGCCCTTTGAAGAATTCTGTGAGCATCCCAATCCCACATGCTGCCCTCACAGCCCTCTGCTCCCCTCCACAAAGCTGCTAGGGTGAGAAAAGCTCCTTTATGCTGCTCGGACTGCCCTCCCCTCCATGCCTGTTCCTGGCACTCCGGAGCCCGTTCTGCCTGGCTGACTGCTAATGACAGGTTTCGCTTCTGGGTAGTTCCAGTTTTCACTCTGCTGCTGGGAATACGCCAAGCCTTTGTATTTTGCAACATGTCAGACTACTCAATCCCTAAAAAGAAACAACATCCTGGCTTTGTGCTTTCCAAAATCACTTCTGGAAGCATGATGTGTTTCCTTCACCTTTCCTTTTGCTTTTATTTGTCCTGTTTTTTTCCCCAAGCACTGTCGGAAGAGCTCGCCTACATCCAGGCTAACAAACCATCCTCCCACACACCAAGACCAGTGAGGAGGAACCACAAATCTCTATTTTAGACACCAACCTGACCCCTTGGTGTGGGCCCATTAGTGTCTGTAGGAACCAGCAGCATTCTCAGTCTCCCAGGGCAGCTGAGGGTAAGGGCATGGTGGGAAATTCAGGCAAGCAAACGAAAGGCATGGTTTTCACAACAGACCTTGCCCCAGCATGCTGCTCCATCCTTTTGCTGCCATGGCCAGTAGCTCAGCAGTCTTTAGATCTACATATTCTGTAGATCACCTGTATCAGAGGCCAGAATGTGTGATTTATGCTCAAAAAATGAAAAGGTTTTGGAATGAGTGCCCACTCTTGCTTTTCAGTAATGAAGAAGTTCATGAGGTCTCTGGCACACTGTCCTTTTGCTTTGGCACAACCTACAGGAGCTCTCACAACACAGCCCAGGTCAGCTGTGGCCTCAGCAGTGCTGCACCATTATGGGGAATATTTTGCCATTAGGAAATGAGGGAGCATGGACACACACCCTGCTGCAGCTGGTGGGCAGGAGCTGTGCCATCCACACTCTGACTGGGCCTGGCACAGGGCTGGCAATGGCTTCTGCTGGCAGCCAATTCCCAGAGAAGGACTTCAGTGCATAGACAAAGAGTGGCCATATTGGTATAAATTTGTATGTGTTTTTCCAGTATAGCTTATTCTTTCACAAATAAAGGAAAAACACGTTGTTCTGATTCAGTCCCATCCACCACTATCAGGATGCTGTGTGCCAGCACAGCTTTCCTCTTCTGTGAAAATACAGGCTATGGTATTGTGTGATGTCTCACAAAATGGGTAAATGTGTCCATTCAATATGTATTGGTAGCAGTGGGGTTACACCAGGTTTAACTTCACCACTAAAAAAAAACAAAAACAAAACCAAAAAAACTCATTGAAAAATCTCATTGGGCTGCTACAGGACCACAAAAAAATTAAGCTCAAGTGAGATGCCCAAAGATGGTTATGTCAGGATCTTCAGTGTCCTCTAAACACTTACTGATACGAAAGGTTCCACGAGCTTAGCTTCAAACGGGTTTGAAACCACTCTTTGTTACTATAACTGTGAAGACACTCAATAATCACTTCCCTTAACATGGTGAGCCAGGTTTAAACCAGACTGGTGCAGCTGTCAGATTTTGTTTCTGTAATGGCCACTGCCACTGGGGGTGATCTGGCCTATCTCTGTGAGTGCCAAGCCAGACAACCCAGTATCAGAAGCTTTCCATGGTGGGTATGAACCCTGGGCACCCTCACGTGCTGCCACAGGCTGGCAGGCACGCTGGATTTCTCGCTGGAGGGAAGTGAGGTGGTGGCCAGCCCCCAGCTGTGCTGTGCACCAAATGGAGCCACCAATGCTCCACCCTGGTCCTTCCCCTCTGCTGTTGGCAGCAGGCCCATGGGAGCCAGAGGGGCATCCTCACTCCAGCCAGAAAGGAATGGGACACAGGTCCAGATCCCATGAAAACTCTGATTGGGAGTAAGGTGGGTCCGGAGATTCCCCTGCTTCAGTGCCCACGCACTCAGGCAGAGGCAGCACCTCCATCTGCCAGCAATTCCAGCACCATTCAGCATTTTGGGATGCAATTTATTATTATCAGTTGGGGTCATGTGAGGAGCAGAAACTGTTACCCAGCAACATGGACAGTGCAGTGGTAACTTTCTAAGACTCCTGGCTTCTGCTCTGTGGGAAGCTGTCACACAAGCAGATATCAGAGCCAAAATCCTTTTATTGCCTTTTTTTTTTTTTTTGGTCGATGTTTTTAAAAATCTCCACAAGATGCCAAGAGGACAGAGAAAACTGTCAGAGGGAAGAATTCCTACCTCAGAGCTGAAGCCAAATGATTCCCTTGTCTCTCTCACATGGAAGGATACTTCTTAACCAGTTGTGTGAGCCCTCCCTTCCCCAGCCAGCTCCTTTTCTATGCCAAGCAACCTTCAGTCAACAGTGTAAATCCCCAAACGAGTGTTTCTACAAATTGCATGCTCTAAGAAAGTTCAACAGGATGTCAGTGTCTGATAGTATGCAAATACCACTCTTCAGAAAGGTGCAAGGAAGTGACTCTTCTGTAGCCTCCAGGGAAGGCATTTGCATGTCATTCGTCATCCTTCTCATTCACCCTGTGCTGGTGGCTGCGAGGGTGTCACGGGTGTCACTTCCCCATGGGCTGGGAAGGTGGGAGCCTTGCCCCCACTCCACGTCCATCTGCCAGTATGAAAAAGCACTCCTGGCATGGGGTGACTCAAAGCAGGGAAATGACCAAGGCAGGGCAAAGGAAAGGAAAAACAATGAGGAGGAAGAAAGAGGATGCAGGGTGGTCAGCGTGGTGGGATGGAGAGCACGAGTGTGGGTGAGGACAACCCTTGCATCTTGCATAAGCTGCGCTGGGTTTTCCGGCTTTGTGGCACCAGAGCTTTAAACAGCGCAAGATATCAGGGGTCTTTGCAATGCTGGGAGAACCAGGACAGCTTAAAATATTGAGGATGTCTAACCCAAGGCTGCCCACCCTGGGAGAAGAGCCACATAGCAAAGGCGGGGAGCTCAGGCAGTGTCCTCTGGGCAGGGGCTTGATGACAAGAATTCTGCTCTCATCGGGCACCACTAAGGTCCTGCTGAGCTTCAGTCCAGCCCAGCTTTTATGGGCTGAGCAGGCTCTGAAGACATTAAAAGCTCTTTTTTACAGAAAACATCTCTGTGCCTTTCTGGTTGACATTTCATGTGAAAACTAGTTTGTGAGCCACAGCTGCAAAATGCATCCACTCAGCCTCTCGGGAGGTGTTAACTGAAACCCAGTCATTATTAAATTGTGAATATTTCAACATGGCCCATTTCAGCATAGGCCTCCTGCCTGGTTCAGGGCTAGCAGTTAGGCTTCAAATGTTTATAACTTATTCTGTGAGGTTCTACCCTGAACTGAACCTCCCAGATCAAAAGTTGGAACCCATGTTAAGAGTCTTCCTGCCTTAGGTGGGAAACTCAACCCTTGTGTACACGAGCACAACTCCCACCAGTATTAGAAATACACTGAACTGTCTGCCCTTTGGCCCAAATTCAGTTGGCCTTTAAGAGACCAACTTGCCCACGTGCCTTCTAATTAAAACAGTTTCACCATAACAATGTAATGTCCAGGGAAATGACTCTGCATAATTCCCCATCCTGCCATAGGAAACACTCTGGGGGTGTGTCCATACAATCCAAGACTATTGTTAATTCAGGATGGGTTTTACAACAGCAAATGAATGTGCCTTTACATTGCATGCGCTCCTGAAGTGTAATCCCCAAGTCCTCAAAAGATTAGTCGCTAATCTGGTTCTTGGGAGCACAACCAGGATCACAGCAGGTTTTAGGGGAAAAAAAATAATTAAGAGAAAAACAAGTCCTGCAAAGAAAGGATTGTGATGGTGCAAATTCCTGTCCTTGAAAATCATGGAAGCAATGTAAAAGGTTATCAGTCAGGTCCCATCAGGTTTCATCTGAAGCCTGGATCTGAGAAATTCCAGAAATGTTTCTTCTAGAAAGGTTTCATCACTTCTGACATGAAAAAAACCCACCCAAAAAACCTCCACAAAAAACCCCCAAAAAACCTAAAAGCAAAAAAGCAGAAGCAGAGAAATTGAGCTGAAAAGCAGGAAAAACAGCTCTCAGGCTGCACTGTTCCTCTGCAGACCACATGGACATGAACCTTCAAGTTGCTCAGAGAGAGGGCTAAATGGTTTTCCCCCAGCAAATCAGCCCTATTTTAACCCAATTTTCTAGCAGATGATTTAGTGGTCCTCTGAATAGTAACTACACCAAAATCAAACAGATTGCATCAAGAACTAAGAGTTTAGTTCTATGTAAGGTGAAGTAGAACTGAGACCCTCTACTTTTTGAGTATCACTCTGCTGCCTCTGAATCACAGTGCAATAGCTTCACTGCCCACATGGCTGGTCCACTAAATTCAGGAATCCAATTAAACAGACATAAACACAACCCATTTGCCTTTAGGAATTAGATTATTCCTAATTACAGCAATCAGTGTCTTCTCACTGCTCTACGTTTCCGTGACAAATTTGTTCCCGTGCCAAATTTGTTCCCGTGCCAGTGGCTTTTAAAGGAATTCATGTCAAGGGTTTTGGAAAGGGGACACCCAGCTCAATTTGGGCTGGCAGGAAGACCTGTGCCAGCCAGAGGTCTGCTGCAATGGCTCTTTTTAGGTGATCCTGCCTGAAATGCCTCGTACCACTCGCTTCTAAATGACTAAATATCAGCACAGACAGTATTCAAGAGCCAGAGGTGTGATACTCTCTGAATCCCTGTGACAGGTTTTGTCGGGTACTCTGGCACCTATGGGGCCATTGATAACAACTACATGTCTATAGGGGAAAAATTAGGGAAATAAATTTGGATAATTCAATTTCTCTGTTCACCTGAGAACTGAACTCTGAGTTAAGTGAACAGAAGGATCAGTGTCAAACAAAGTGCTGAAATGGTACTGAAAGGGAATTAGGCCAGGTGAAGACATACAAATTTAGGGGGAGGGCAAAGTCAAATTTAGGGGGAGAGTCAAATCCTCTCTCTGCCCACAAGGCATGTGGCCTTTGCAACACAACTTGTGCCATGGGGACAGCAGGAGATGCCAGAAGAGCTACTGGGATGTAAATGGGGTGAACTAACAATGACCTTCCCAGGTACTGGGAGAGCACAGGTGACAGCAGCCAGCCTCCTGGGGAGCAGAGACATCTGAGCATCCTCAGAAAACCACAGGAGCAAGACAGGAACTGCAAAGCTGACTGCTGCTGGCTCTTACTGAATTTCTCTACTCTCCTTGAAGACTGACATCCCACCAGATCTCTTGTCACAGACCAGCTCTCCAATTGCTTTGCAGCTGAATGCATTCACTTTAGAGGATGCTAAAAGGAGAAAAAAAAAGCCTTCTGAAGTAGTCTTTATCTGATGAATACTTCAGATAACAAAAATAAAGGACTCTGCTACTGCTAGTAGCATATTTCCGGGAACTTTGTATCTAATGGGGTTGATCTGCTTATAACATCCATAATATTTGCTCTGCAGTTCTTTTGGTAGGAAGCTTCTGCAAGAAAGAAACACTGTTTTGGGGAGGGTGCTTCTATCTGAGGAGATTAAACCATTAACTGTGAGGAACTTGGAGCTTAATTCAGAAATGTGTTGACTAAAATCTCTGCCAAAACCCAAACTGCACCAGCAGTTCTTCCCAGAGCACAGACCTACATACAGGTTTCTAAAGGATGTATGTGCTCCTAAGCATAGGCTGGGTAAGAAGCCTAATATTTATTGTTTATTTATCCTGCATACATACACTGCACTCGTGCTAAGGCTTCAGGGGAACTGCTTAGGCATTGCCAGGATGAAGGGTGCCACGGTGGCTGAACTCTGCTCCCTGGTACACACTCTGGCTGCAGCAGCAAGAAGATGTAATTACAGAAGAAAGACCTTCCGAGCCCTGCCCCAGAGGGAGAGAGGCAGGCAGGTCCTGTCAAGGGTTTAGCTGTATCCTTCCAGCACAAGCACAAGCCCTCCTCACCTGCACAAGGATGAAGATCTTCAGGCAGGCCGTAGCTCTTCCCTAGAAACCAGTTTGATGCTGGAGGTCCACAGGGGAAAGGGTTGAGGGCACCACTAAGCCAAAGAGCTACCCAGATCCATATTTACAGACATCCCTTCTGAACAAAGCTACCAAGACACCAGAATGGTACAGAAGGGGGAAGTGTTTTTCCAGCTGTTCTCCAAACGGGTTGCAAACTCGATTCCGTCTCTCGAGGTCAGCTTTTCCATTCAGCTGCTGATGAATCACAGGGGTTGGTATCTCATCTAGTGAACAGCCCAAAGGCAAACATCCTGAGTGTTTTTGTTCAGATAAGGCTGACCATAGCCAGGATTCCTAATGGCATGGGCGAAGCAGGTATTGCACACACGAAGGAGAACAGCCCCAGATACTGCCAGGTACTTTCCTGCGTGCTTGTGTGAATATGAACATTACTAACAGTAACCAGAGAACCTGCTCAGCTGCTAATTCAAGAAGTTAAGCATTTGAGTGGTTTAAAATAAATGCTTGAAGAAGGCTGGCTTAGCATGATTTCAACATTAATCCACTCCAGAGATGCCTTCAGAGTATTTTCTCTACTGCTAGGTAAGAAAGTTTGACGAGCCTATTTTATAACACAGTAATCCTAAAATATTAACGGGCTTAACCTTTCATTTTGCTACAGTACTCGTTCCAGCTGTTTTGAGAGGACCTGAAATTGTCTTCCTAGATTTACCTTTCCAGTTCTAACTCAGTCTTGGTACTAATGTGAAGAGATTTTAGTATGGCCCAACCAGCTGGGGATCATGGGAAAGTCTCATGCTGGGTCAAAATGACCTTACCATACATGCAGGATATCTTACGATTATCATTTTGACCTTTTTCAGTTTTTCCTTATCACTTTAGAAACAAGTGATACTGTTCCGTTCTTTGCAAAGAAATCACTTGTTCAATAATATCCTCAGGTTTGCATAGTCCAAAGAGTTGCAGTGCTTTATGCCAGCTGAACATGTGGCTGTCATTAATCTTCAAGAGGAAAATCACTATATTTGTCTCATAAGTTAATATACAACGAATATTAGGATATAATTTTATAAGTGATTCATCTCTACACATATGGCTTGCTCCAACACTTGCTTACAAGTGTTATCAGAACAAGGGTTTGGGAATTACAGGTTTGTAAATCAATTTAGCTTTGTGTTAGTCCTTTCCCTTCCTTTCTAGATAAATAGAGGCCTTATTTAAGGCTTGGTAATGTTCGTGGAGCTTCAGTCCATTTCCAGTAATGGAAACAACAAAACCCAGAATTTATCCTCAGGCTTATAAAAGAAGCCTCAGGACTGGGTAAATATAAAATAACTCATGAATATTGGACAGCTTGTTCTGAAATGGGGAACTACAGCCCATCAGTGCATAAACAAGTGAGCACAGCCAGGCAGGCTGGAAAGCAGCCTTCCAAGGGAGAAATGGAGCAGCTCAGCCAGGTTTCAGACGGGAGCCGGATGCCACATCAGCATGACACAAACCAGAAAGGAAACAAGTTATAAAATGTATCAGGGAATAAAAACATTTGTTCCCCAGTTCATCTTCATGGCAGGCTAACATTTGCACCATTTTTCATATAAGTCAAGAAGAAGACACAATCACAAATACTTCCTAAATTGCAGAGCCCACTGCTGACATGATAGGTAAATATTGTAACCCTCGGTTTCTTACTCCGTGTGAACTTTTTTGCTCTGGCTCAGAGCAGATTTGCTTTACTGCATTGTGCACGCAGTTGAAAGTTAAGCCGACCAATTCTAAAGGATTTATCTTTTTTTTTTCTTTTCTAAATAGCAGAAGTAATTAATCTGCTTCAGAGAATGAATCAGCCTTTTCTGAGCTAGAAACACACAGAGGAGATTGTGGCTGTTTCTGGGGCAGGAGGGAGGCTTACTCACACAGCTGATGCAGCGGAGGCAGCCACCCAGAGTGTACAGCTGTGGGCTGCAAGGGGGGAAAAACCCCAAAGCCACACCCCAGAAACCCCGGTGCCATCCTGTGCCTCCAAGAGACCCTCTGGGACAGAGAGAATGGGCTCAGCACTGCAGCACTGAGGGAAGAGATGAGCCAGTGCATAAGGAATGGTCCAGGGAGGGCTGTGTGGCTTTGCCTCTCCTCCTGCAGCCCCTGGGTGGCACATCCAGCCCGTGAGGGGCTGCACCCACTCCTGGGAGTAAATCCTTTGGCAGCAGGGGCCATCCTTTTCTTTAGGTAAAGTACCTTGATCTGGGCCAGATGCTGCAATGAGTTGATTTGCCGCAGTTTGACTTCTCGGCAGGCTGTGGGAAGAAAAGCACTGCTCACAAAACGCTGCTGCCTTGTAGTATGGGAACTTCTGTTTCCAACTGGGGCCTCTGTCAGAAAATAAAGCTAATGCTTAGCTCACTGCTTCCAGCCAATGCTCAGCAATGACTTAACAGAAAAGCAGGACGGGCGAGGAGCACACAGCTCCCAGTAAGGGGAAACCAGCAGAACAGAAGCAGCGTGGAGATAGCTGCCTCGTTAAAAATAATGCAATTTAACCCAAGGAGCAGAGTGTAACACAGTGATGCCTTAGCTGCACTGACAAAAGCAGAGCTGCTCACCAAAGTTATAAATAAATAAATAAATAAAGATGCCAACCTCATTCATTGATCTGGAGAGAGGGAAGGGGCTACGGCTGCTTACCTCCCTTCATCCCCTCTGCCGGCCAGGGTAGGCTGGGGAGAGGCTGTGCCTCCAGCAAGGGAAGGGCTTGCCTTGCAGTCCCTCAGACAGGAGTGGGGCTGGCATGTCCCTCCCTCTGGGGGACACAGGGAAGGGGTGGGACAGGTGGCCATGGCTCCCTGTGCAAAGGTTCTGTGCAGAGCAGACGGGAGCGGAGCTCATTTGACCTCTGCAATGGCAAAATAACCAACATTTTCCATTTTAAAGTACAACTAAATATAGAGGTTTTATGGTTGCAGGATGCCTCCTTTCCCACACTTTCCTGGAGTGATCTCCAAATTCCTCTGATGTTCTTGCTGGTTAAAATGTGACTCAGCTCTCCCATCTGGAAAAGTGGAGACCCACATAGTTCCAAGGTGGCCAGCTGCCACTAGTAATGCCCTATGTTAGCATTAGCCATCAGCCTGGGAGCAGGAGAGGCAACAGAACATTTTGCAAGTTGGATTTGAGGTGAAATCAGTGTTACAGAGCCTGTGGGTACTCTGTGAGCAGCAATGCAAATCATCAGCTGAAACTTCCCTTGTGTACCTTGTGGGGAAGTCCTCTCAGCACCAAGGAGTGACTGAGGACACCTGCTCACAAACCCTAACAGAGCAGCAATGCAATGAGCAAATCCCTCCTCAATCATTCCACAAAATTAATACTGTCCATATCTCAGATGAATAATGCTCCTGGTAAAAATAACAAGTGGGAAGTCAATGCAAAGTAGCACCACCTGGTGATAATTACTACAACCATGCCAAGTTCAACATCAGGCCTTACCAACTACAGCATTTGGCAGCTCTTCATTTGTCTGTACTTGTGATACGGGACATTGTGCTGGAGCAATGTCCCTTCCCAAGTGAGCCGTTTCTTTTGGGGTCATTAAATGCTTCGGAATCAGCTGAGTGACTCCAATACTGAAATGAAGACTTCATCCATTGTCTCTCAGTCCTTTCTGGCTTTGTCTGGTGTCCTTTCTCAGCTCAGTCAGTTTTTCAGAGACCTTGAAATACACCATCAAATGCTACAGAGCTTTTTGTGAACACTATTGCTTGCTTAAGATTCTCATTGATCTGTGGCTCCAGCATTCCCAGCACTTTGAAATGTCAGCTCAGGTATTAAAATAGTAGAAACAGCTGAATCCGTGAACAATAAGTGTTCATTACATCAAACAGAAAACCCACCATGCTGTTAGACGCTCTCCTGATGCTTTCTGCAGATGTGAAAGGCTGGCTGACAAAGCACCAACAAATGTTCATCTGCCACATCACACAATCACTTACTTTTAATTTCAGGCACTCCTGTAGATGCCAGGCTATGACTCAGGGGCTTGAACCCCACGCCCTATTTTCTTCTGTATTCAGTTTCATAAAATCAGCTCATCTACCACTGACACTATCTGGCAGCAGTCATAAAGCTTGGCTGTTGCTCATTAGTTATTTTCTTCCTAGGAAAAAGGAACCAGAGGATACTTGCCCTTGACAAGGAACCTGAGAGGCACTAAAAGTCACCCAAATGCTTTTTTTCACCATTCCCAATTTGTGCTTCACTCCAGTTCCTAAAGTATGCCTGCAGAACTGAAACCACTAGAATGGTGTGACAACCTAGCACGAGACCTGTGAGCATGAAGCTGCCCTTCGTTAGAAGGAGAAAGTCAAGGCTCAAAATTTGATGTGACTTTTTTCCTTCCCCTAATTTGTTCTTAGCATTTTGGTTGACAGCACAGGACTGGAGAAATCTCTGTAAAATTAAAATACTGATCATTTGCCTGCTCTGTTGCAGTGCTTGGTGCTCTCAGTGCTTTTTCTGGCCATTGGGAGATGAAGGCAGCCTCTGCAAGACCAAGCTCATGAGCACCGTATGATAAACTGCTGCACAGGCAATGCTGAGAAACACTGAAATAAACTTGAGCTTGGTGGATAATGCCAAAGGGACTATAATATATTAGGTCAGAAGCAGGTAGTCATGCACTGAACACAAGGGGTATCACACTGCAGGGCTGTGTCTACCTTCTGCAAAATATTTAGCTATTTTTCACCTAGTTATATAAAAAGCAATGTTAATGAATGGAGGCAGAGAGAACTCCTGGTGTTTATCTGCACCTACCAAGTGCATTATCTTGGACCAAACAGAGCTGGATTTGTTCAGTGACACTGTGTGACCCCATGACCTGACTTTGTTGGTTTGGTGGTGTTTTCTCTGAATCATTACTGATAGACCTTACTGCAAATATTAAGAGCAAAGATATTCAACTGGGAGCTTAACCTGAGCTCAGATATGAGCACTGAGTTTGTCTGAAGTTCCTTCAGCTGTTTCAGCTCGATGAATATTGTTCACTGCCCAATCTGCAGCATTGTGTTCTACTCGCTGCTGAATTACACCCATCTTCTACTCACGGCTGGTTACAGTACAATGGAGGGATTAAACATTCCTCATCAACAGAATAATCATTGCAGAAAATACCCACATCTAGTAATTGATGCCACAGGAGTAAAATCGGGTGGAAAGAAGGACAAAATGTGACTTAGCTTGCTTTGGTAAGAAAAATTTTCTGCTCAGCTACTCTGGGAAAACTATCTAGCATACCTGGCACACAAGACAGGGATAAAGTTCAGCTTACAACACATTTGAAGCCACTAGCTACGCAGCTCAGTGAAATCAGAAGTTTACAAACAAAAGATGAAAATTTGTAATAAACAGGGTACAGACTTAGAAGGATCAGACAGACAGTGGAATGGAAGGGGTTAGTCTGAGTCTAGCAGGGGTTGCTACTCAAAGTGAGGGAGACTCCATCCTGCTTAACTTCTCCCTTCATGACAGAGCAAGTGGGAGAAAGCTGAGGGAATACTGAACCAGCATGAAATATGGGGATATGCAATAAAAATGGGATTAATTAATAAAATGGCTGGAATACAATGTGAGCTGACAGCAGAAAACAAAAGTCAGATGGACATCTGGAGATGAAAATCCCAGCTTCCCATCCCCCATCACAGGACAGGAAGAACCTGAGGAGGAGGTTAATTGCAGCACCTACCTGGTGAGAGATTTATTTCTAGGTGAGGTGTCAGAGCATGAGAGGCAAAGGACAGACCTCTGAGCCTTGCAGCTCTGCTCATCCACAGGGAAGTCGGAGATTAAGAAGCCCAGCTCACAACTGCCAGGGATCAGCAGAAGCTGGAGCCTGCTCCGTGAAAGCAGACAGCAAGTTCTAGCTTGTTTGGTATTGCACAGTAAAGAGAAAAGCATGCAACTCCTATTTCTACACTGATAAGAGAAAAGCACCAGACTGGGAGAACGAAGCGGTCATAGTGCAAATACAAAGTAAGGGAAAGCCATATATTGGAGAAAAAATTGTAATATTAGTTCAGTAAAGTTCTGAAATTTCCCCTACCCAGAGGACTGGTAACAAATGAATTAGAGTCATGTGCATTAAGGCATAATATCATTCTGTGTTTAGATTTGCTGACCTGCCAGGTCTCTTCCTGTCCTACATTTAGATTATCTTTTATACAATGGGTCTTGTACACTGCTTGCATTTTTTCAGCAATATTTTTGGATGACAGCCTAGAATGGGATTATTAACTTATAACAGGACAAAAAAACCCCCCTCATATCCTCATAGATTCCTGTGATCCCCTCCCCCCTGCTTTCTAGTTTTGGCAGCCTCTATTTAGTGGAAAAATAAGCTTAAGTGGATGGAAGAGAAATGAGATTAGCAGCCAGCCAGCCCAAATTCTGAGCAAGTTCAGCAGGAGGATGGCAACCTTACCGTAACTCTGCTGACTCCAACTTTTCTTTTCAACTAACTTAAGCCAGAAGTTTCCTTGCAGTCTACCAGGGAGCCTGAGGTGTTTTGTACTGTGTTTACCCAGAGAAATTCTTCAGTCTTAAGAATCCAAGAAAAAGAACATACAGTTCACAGTGTTGATCTGGTACAGGGAGGGATGACCATGAACACCGTTTTGGGATATTTCTCCTAAAATCAGTGTGTGAGCACTCCTTCCCCACCCACGAACTCTGGAATTCAGCTCTCTATGCTGATGTTGCAAGAAGCCATTTAATCACTGCAGAGTTGTTGAGCAAAAGGGAGGATGAGGCTGGAGAGAACTATGTGGGAAAACCGGGCAGGACTTGGGAGACCTTGTCCGAAAACCTCTAGATAACAGAATCTTTCAAAATAAAAGCCTGAAAGTGGCCCAGCCCAGAGGCAGGCACACCAGCCATCCACTCCATGCTGGGAGATGCTCTGCCAGCCCCGGGCACAGCAGGACCACATCCCACCTGCAGCCTGCACCACGTTGCACCTACACGTGCCATCTGGACCACGTCGCACCTATACACCGTGTGGCTGCACCTGCGATCCAAACTACATCCAGCACCTGCCATCCAATCCACACGCAGCCCTTACACGGTATGTCTGCGGCTGCAGTCCGGAGCAGCTCCCACCTGTGTGCTCCACCGTCGCACCTGCGATCCGGACTTCATCCCACCTATATACAGCGCTGTTGCATCTACAACCCGGACCGGCTCCTGCCTCTCCCGTGTACCGTCAAAGCGGCAGCGGGGGCCCCGTCCCAGCGATGCTGCCACACCTGCAGCCCAAATCGGGTCCCACCTACACCTCCCTGCTGCTGTCGCGCCTCCATCCTCCTGCGCTCAGCCATCCCTCCCTGCAGCTTCGAGCCGCCCGCCGAGCTACGGCCCGGCGAGCTCCTTCCTCCGCGGACACCGGCCCCGTCTCACCGGCCGGGACCGGGGCACAGCCGGGCGCAGGGATGCCCGGCCGGGCTGCAGCCCCCGGAGGGGGGGTTTAGCCCAACTTCTCCCGACCGAGAGGACCCCGCTCTCGCGATCGCCCCCGGCGGAGCTCGGCCTTACCGCGGCGGCTTTCCTGCGGCGGGGATGGCAGCGACCCTCCGCCGGCAGCGATGCTGCTGCGGGCAGCGACCCTCACTGCCAGCGACCCTCCGCCGGCGCCCGCAGCCGCCGGGCTCTGCCCGCCCGCGGGAGCCGCGCCCGGTTCCGGGGCGGGGCGCGGGCGGGGCAGGGGGGG
>VWPU01001333.1:0-69139 GCA_013398955.1 Callaeas wilsoni | reverse complement strand
GTTCGGGGTCTCGCCGGGGCTAACGCGGCTCTTCCCTAGAGAGGCGGCAGGCGGGACACTGTCCTGGGCTGTGTGCGGCTCCTGTGCCCGCACAGCGGGACGTGGCTGCCGAGGAGCTGCTCCCTTGACAGCGCAGATAAAAGTTCCTGCAGGTGCCTTCCTGCGAACCCCCGGGAGATCTTTAGCTTCTTGACAGCAAGGTCTTGCTCCAGTGTTTCGTTTGTCTCCACTGCCATATGGAACAATTCCTGCAAACGGGTGGTTGTAGAAGGTGGGGCTGATGGTATTGTCCTTAATGGGCCAAGTGATTGTTTTGAAAAGGCTGAACTCGGTGTTTCTCTTAAGTCAAAAAGGAAGTAATTTAACAAGCCTGGAAATTATTATGTTTTAGGAGCCTATGGTCCCTAGAAAGTTTAAGTTAAAGTGGCTGATATAGCCAGCCGTGGTTTGTTGTTGTTTGGCGGGTTTTTTTACACAGTAAACTTTGTAACATTTGTCAGTTGGAAGGAGACCTATCACGCGAGTTAAAGGGAAAACGTTTTCAGTTATCAATACGTAAAAATTGATTCAGAGCTGTGGATGTTGGCTGTTTGAAATAAGTAGGACAAGTCACTCGTTGATTTTAAAGCCAGAGCCATGAAATGTGTGACAGTTAAGTTATTCTTACTGTACTTTTTCCTTTGGTAGGAGTCGCTACTTTGCTGTTGTTTTCCTCTTTTTTTTTTTTCTTGAATGACTGTCTCTGTAGGATTTTAGTACTAAGAAAGTGTGTTTTTCTTGTCCTTGCTAAGCTTGTAAGTTTTCTTCCTGATCAGTTCCCCCTCTGAAACTAACTTTTTATAGTTGAGGATCTAATATTTCTACTTATAGGTGTCTTCTGAATAAATATGATTTAATGTAACACTTGGCAAATCTTGTCTGTATCTGGAGGAGGTAGAGTCCGGGAAAAGGAAGTGGAAACAGATGTTGTTAGATATTAAGAACACAGAGAAATATTTGATTTTGTTTGTTTTGAAATCCAAAGGATTGCAGTGAATGTTAAGACTTGGGATTTTTTTAAGCTCTTTAATGAGGAAGCAGCCATTAAACACCTGATTGTGCTTCTTGGCACTAATTTTAAAGCTACGTATGCACTAAAAGTTAGTTTTGAGGAGACAGTGTAATGTTTGTTTTCATGCACTATGTATGTATGCTATATTATTATTAAAATTTCTATAATTATATATGTATATTATTATTATATTACAGTATTGTTATATACTGTGTGTTGTGTATATAGTCTAGGACATTTTGTTGTGAACTTCGTTATAAGATGTTTTCAAGTTCATCAAATGTTTCAAACAAGCATTCAGCTTGATAGGAGGAGCATGAGATGCACAGTTTCATTAGTGAAGCAGTTGTAACTTCTAGGAGGTTTGGCTCTTATCACTTCTTAATATTCTTTCAAGTAACAAGATAAACAGTAAATTACATGTGTAATTCAAAACAATTTTACTCAAAATTCATAAATGGAATTGTCTTTCAGGCAGAGATGAAGCCTGGGAAATCATCACATCTAAAGGTAAATGTTTTATGATATGATTAGTTTATGAAAATGGTACTTTTTAATACTGAAAACGTAGACAAAGCAACAGAACCTGTGGCAGATACAAGAGTAATTTCAGCTGCCATTCAAAATGAATGAAAAATTGTTCCCTAGTACTTTAAATATACACTTGAGTTATGGTGATTTTTTTTCAGTTGAAAATGGTGTTAACCATTTTAAAATAGCGTTAGGGCAAAGCAGAATATTGTTAAAATGCCTTGATCATAAAGAGTTTATTTTTTCTCAAAATTTTTATAGTTGTGGGTGATTTGTATTTTCAGTAATTACCTAATTTTGGGACTTGTAGCTCATCTGATAGAACACAGAGGTCTGCAATAGTTCCTAGGCTGTGGATTCAGTGATGGAGATGTATAGGTACAGGGGAGTGTGTGTGTGTGTATATCAACATACGTGTATATCCCAATACGAAGCTGAAACTCACCTCTTCCAAATTTTCTTTCTGTTTTGGGAGAAAGTTCTGTGGCAGTTTAAGCCAAAGGTACAACAGCAGTCTGGCTAAATCTTACTTTCATTAGGTCTTAACGTTGAGTTGGGCCACATTGCTGGTGGCCATGGTTTCCACAGTAAACCTTTTCTTCTTGTCTTTTAAGCTTATGAGCATCACCAAATATGTACTTGTAGGAAGTATCAGGATTCCCAAAGGCTAGTCTTTCTAATGGACGTTATCAGAGGAACAAGAGGAAAAATTTTTTTTAAATGCCCTTAAGTTTATTTACCTAGCCTTTAACTTAGTTTAAATAATCAGTGATTATGAAATACTGTGAACGTTATAAAATGGGATGTGACTCTTTGTTATAGGAAAACCTTTTGTTTTCAAAGTTACAACAATTACTTGAAATACAGTGCTGTAATACAATATTTCTTGATTTCTTTTTTTTTTTTAAAGTGAAGCAAAAATGCCCTCCAAGAACTTTAAGCGGTGAATGCTTCTTGGTATAACTGGGACAACATTATGAGGCAAGTCCTTGACTGGTTGTTGTAGTCTAGGAACAGAAGTAGTCTTGTCTAGAGAGAGGATTAGGTTTGTCCAGGTGGTGGGTCTGCTCTGCTTCTCAGGTTGACCACATCAGACATCAGAGTCTAAATACACTGTTCTCCCACACTGACGTGTCTTCCAGATTATCCTGGCCTTGTATTAGTCACAAAATTAGAGATGCAAGAGAAAGGCGACACATGCTCTTCATAATTCGAGACAGAGTACTTGCATCATAAGATGTTATATTGTAAACTGCTTGAAAGGTTTATATCTTCCCCTCCAGCACACCAGGAGTGGGAAATAAAGACCAAGAAGACAATTTTGTGTGTGTGTTGTCTTGCAGTATGTTGAACAGTCTCAAATCTCATACACTTCAAAAAGTGCTGACCTTACTGCTCACTAAATATTACTATATTAGCTTACCCTTTTTATTTCTGGTCTTCAAGTGGAAATTTTGTTCTGTTTGTATCATCTTCTACTGTCCAACATAGTGTTTGGAAGGTCCGTTGCTTTGAGCTCCATGGAAAGTGTGGATTGTAGCTTTATTGAGAATGAGCTTGTATTTGGCTTAGAGTCTCTTCTAGGCCTGTGTGCTTGTTTGAGGAACCATCTTTTTCTGGTCTAGTGGTCTTTTAATTGGTATTGGAAGGTGGGGAAGAACCTAGGAAAAACTTTTCTCTTAGTTCCCTAGCTAACAAATCTTGCAGTAAGAGGTGAAGGCCTGGAAATGAATGGAACTAGTGAAGTTTCACACAGCTGGGAAAAAATCCTCAATAGTCATGTAATTGTTCAGTATTGCAGAATAGTCAGCTTTATTTAAATATGTAGTGAGCATGAAACATTTTTGGCTGTGTAGTCTGTTCTTTCTGTTAACTACTTCCTATATGTTGAGCTTTAGTTGTAGGATGTACTGGCTTTGCAATTCGAGTAGCAAAGTATTTGTGTACATATATATATATGTATAGCATTTTGATAATATTAGCCTGCTGAAATAAAAATAGAAGTGGTGCCCTTCTCATGAAACTAACATGGCTTATAAAATCAGCTGTATCAGTCTCCAAATAATAATCCTTAGTGTATGTGGGATAGCCATTGCAAAACTTCTTCACTTGAAGTGAGATTTTTATTACTTCTTCATCTCATAGTAGTTTTGTTTAACAGTGGTCTCTTGTGAATATCTTGTTGAGAAAGCATTTTTGGAGAGTCTTTAATTTTGTAAGAAAGTCAGCAAAATGTTGAATAGCGTAGGTAAGGAGAATGGTTTTACTGTCTCATTATCAACGTTCTTATAGTCTTGAAATGTAATGCAGGAAATGTTTGTTAACTTCTTTAGGAAGTTCTCGTAGAAATTGAAGTAGCTACTTTATATATCTTCTGATCATTGAGAGTTCTTTTCAAGGGAAATGGATCACAAGAATTAAATTTTCATATAGACAATATTTGTGCATACTTGGATATGGATAATAAACATGAACTTAATATAAGAGAACAAAGTTGGGATAACTGCTCTTTTAGACTACTTTATATTTCATCAGTTTTATGTATTTGGAGTAGATACAGTATATAAAAGCTTAATATCACATTGGTTTTGGTTAATACAGAATCTTAAGATGTGACAGATTTATTTTTATTTCTAATTTTTGGATAAAATAGTTAGAGATGGCACTTTTTCCTCGTCAGATTGGGTGCTCATATCTGTGGAATGCAAAGGCTGTAGCTGCAGAGGTCACCTTTTATCACTCGAGCCTACCAAGATAGCTGGTGTAAAATGCTTGGATGCATCTCTGCATGTCAGACTCCTCTGGAGTTTGAATTCAGATTATTGCTGCACTGTATCATTTTAGGAAATTATAACTTTGTGTCCAAAGTGTAACTATTATATATATATATATATATCTCTATAAAAAACTTAGTGTTCTCAAACAAGTGAGTTTGTGTTGTCACTTCCAGGTAGTGTGATTATTCAATTCAGTGGTGACCAAATGGTTACTGCAGTTTTTTGTGTAGGTTTGGCAGTTTTAGTCTGTTTCCATATGAACCAGGAGTGAATACTGTGAGATCTTGTATAGATGCTGGGAGACATAGCTGTCTCTTTTGGTTGGAAAGAAGGTTTAATCCATTGTCATTAACATCACTCTCCTCATTTTGTACTGTGTGTATGGTTTTGTTATGAGTCTATTTTCATGTTTGGTATTTTCAGCAGTGCTT
Source organism: Callaeas wilsoni (assembly GCA_013398955.1). Classification (NCBI taxonomy): domain Eukaryota; kingdom Metazoa; phylum Chordata; class Aves; order Passeriformes; family Callaeidae; genus Callaeas; species Callaeas wilsoni. Next base: position 64,349 of record VWPU01001333.1, on the reverse strand, counting down.
TTCATTGACCAAAGAATAATGTAGTTAGCTGACTGTTTTCAGTGGTCTTGAATGATGATAAAATCTTCCATTCAGCTAAAGACTTAAGGCAGATTACTGATGTGATAGTGGAAAATGATTGTTTTAAATCAGAAGCAACCAAAATATGGCAAAAAGAAGCTGTCACAAATGTGACTACAATGTGGTATCTTAATATAGAGGAGTCTCTCTTTTCTGAGCAGTTCAGGTGCTGCTGTGTAACCACAGTTGATTGAGATGCTGAAAGACAGCTGCTAACCCATAGCAGTGCTGGGATGTGTGGTGAGCCTCCATGGCTGCAGAGTGACGTGCACAGGCTTACTGCATGCTACTTAGCAACTTAGAAATAAAGGCTATTTTTGTTTGTGTTCTCTGAATTCTAGAGTTACTTACATGAGCAGCTTTGACAAACTGGTGATACAGTCTGTATGGTTGTTCTCTTGGTTAGTAGGAAAGTGTGAGGGAAAGCAGAAGTTACTGTGGTCTCAGTCAACCAATCTTCTAGTGCTGTTAATGGACTGCCTGCAGAAATACTGTAAATGGGATTTTGAAGAGTTCTAAAGCCTTTCCTTTGGATTGCTTTTCTGCTTCTTTTACAGAGTCAAATGGTTTCCAAAAGTTCAAAGGGAGTTTGCCACCAAATTTTGTGTTAATGCTCCAATACATTTACTTGCCATTAATCTTCTGCAAGTACGAATGCTTAAATTGTTTCTTTTTTCTTTTCCCTATATTTATATGTATACATTTGGGTTCTTTTGCAGGATTTACTTGGAGTAAAAGATCACTGACTTCTACAATGGAAAAATCATGGATGCTTTGGACCTTTGTTAAAAGATGGCTACTAGCTTTGGCTTCCTGGTCTTGGAGTCTCTGCCGTATTTGTCTTTTGCCCTTGATAGTGACTTTTCACTTGTACGGAGGCATTATACTACTTATATTAATATTTGTATCAATAGCAGGTATATTATATAAATTCCAGGATGTTCTGCTTTACTTTCCTGAACAGCCCTCTTCATCACGCCTTTATGTTCCTATGCCTACTGGTATACCACATGAAAACATCTTCATCAAAACCAAAGATGGAGTTCTTCTCAATCTTATTCTGCTGAGATACACAGGGGACAATGCAGCGTATTCTCCAACCATCATTTACTTTCACGGGAACGCAGGCAACATTGGCCACAGGTTGCCAAATGCTTTGTTAATGCTGGTAAACCTGAAAGTAAACTTAATTCTGGTCGATTATAGAGGGTATGGAAAAAGCGAAGGAGAAGCAAGCGAAGAAGGCTTGTACTTAGATTCTGAGGCTGTCTTAGACTATGTGATGACTCGGTCTGATCTTGATAAAACAAAAATTTTTCTTTTTGGCCGTTCTTTGGGGGGAGCAGTAGCTATTCACTTAGCTTCTGAAAATTCCCATAGGATTTCTGCCATCGTGGTGGAGAACACCTTCCTTAGCATCCCATACATGGCCAGCACTTTGTTCTCTTTCTTTCCGATGAGGTATCTTCCGTTATGGTGCTACAAAAATAAATTTCTATCCTACAGAAAAATCTCTCAGTGCAGAATGCCTTCTCTCTTCATCTCTGGGTTGTCTGACCAGTTAATTCCACCAGTTATGATGAAGCAACTTTATGAATTATCCCCAGCTCGGACTAAGAGATTGGCGATATTTCCTGATGGAACTCACAATGACACTTGGCAGTGCCAGGGTTATTTCACTGCACTTGAACAGTTCATCAAAGAAGTAATAAAGAGTCACTCCCCTGAAGAAATGGCGAAAACATCATCTAATGTAACAATAATATAATTGATATTCTTCTTTGGGGTGGAGTGGGGCAAGTACCTGCACTGTACCTTGATTTGTGATAAGTGGTAAAAGAATGTCTGTTTTTAAATGTATGTCATGTCTGTACTTGCCTAAAGAGTGAAATTAAACTTGGAAAGGTCTGATATTTTATTAAGGTGTTCCAGATAACTTTTACATTTGCAGCATTGTAAATGAACCATTTTATGTCTTTCTCATACTTTTTTGGTATCTCTGTCCATGTATCCCATTTGTTTGATATGTACAACAGATGCGATTAAAGAAACTTGCTACAAAAGTAGTACAGAATGTATTTAGAACAACGGGAGGCTCTTCAGTATTCACTGCTGTATGTGTGAGCTTTTTGGACAGCCATGATTAGCACAATGATTTGTTGCTTCTCTTAGAGTTTATTTAAAGTGTGCCATGCATGAGATTAGTGTTTTATTTCTTGAAATTTTATATTATGCAAAGTGGGAAGTCTTTAATGTGCTAAATAATATAAAATAACGTAAATGGTAGAGTATACTTGCAGGTATACTATTACTGGTTTTTATGGTTATGCAAACTTACATATGTCAAACTGCAGCTGAAGATGAAAAGATGCTTTCCTTATTTTCATTACTATTTGTACTATAATAGTGCACAGAAGGTCATATGTGCCTAACATCATGACTTCAGGATTTTACCCAGGCAATTTCTCCCCAGAAAATAGAAGTAACTTTCAGAAAGAGATCAGTGCAATCTAAGCTCCTTTTTGCCTCAAGCTCTCCTCACTAATGTACAGGCAAACTATTTGTTAGTACTAGTCTGCTTGTGCATTTGAGGTGGTGTTTCTCGAGGCAAAATGGGTAGTCATACAAGGTAAAAGTAGGTTTTTGTGTTCAGACCTTAAATGTTTGTGCCCTTTATTTATACCTCCTAAAGAAACAAATTCAAATAATTACCAGTGATCACATGATTAGAGATAAATGTGTACAGTTGCTACAGTAAGGATAATGAAAATGAGCAGATAGTCCTCGGTGGTCATATCATTGAGGGTTGGAAGGCTCTTCAGATAGTGACTGACTGGAGCAACGAGCCAAGGCCAGCTGCCCGAGGTTCAACAAGGCCAAAGGCTGGGTTCTGCGCTTGGGTCTCAACCACCTCATGCAGCACTACAGGCTGGGGAAGGAGTGGCTTGAGAGCTGGTCAGCAGAAAAGAGACTTGGAGGTGCTGGTCAACAGCCGGCTGGACATGAGCCAGCAGTGTGTCCGAGTGGTCAAGAAGGTCAATGGCATCTTGGCGTGTATTAAAAATAGTGTGGGCAGAAGGACCAGGGCAGTGATCATTCCCCTGTGCTTGGCACTGGTGAGGCCACAACTCAAGTCCTGTGGTCACTTCTGGGCCCTTCACTAAAAGAAAGACATTGAGGTGCTGGAGCATGTCCAGAGATGGGCAACAGAGATGGGAAGGGTCTGGAGCACAAGTCCTGTAAGGAGCAGCTGAGGGGTATGGTGGTGTTTAGTCTGAAGAAAACGCGGCTCAGGGGAGACCTTATCTCTCTCTACAACCACTTGAAAGGAGGTTGTAGCAAAGTGGGGGTCAGCCTCTTCTGCTATGTTTCAAGTGCAAGGATGAGAGGAAATGGCCTTCCATCAAAGAAGGTTCAAATTAGGTATTATAAAACAAATTTCACTGAAAGAGTTGTTAGGCATTCAACTAACTTGCCCAGGGAGGTAGTGGAATCACCACCTCTGGAATTGTTAAAGACTCATCTGGATGTTGCACTTGGGGATATGGTTTAGGGGTGATTATGATGGTGTTAGGTAGATGATTGTACTAGATGACCTTGAAGGTCTCTTCCAACCTTGATCATTCTGTGATCAAAGATAGAGGCTGTTAGCTCAGTCTCCAATGGAGTGTGGGAGCTGTTTAAATCTCTTCTGCAGGTTTAATTACTCATCTACTGCAGCTGAGTTTGCCTCTTCAATTTTTTTTTTTTTTAATGGAAAGAACAAATTGGAAAATCTTCCACACAATCTGTAAATTTGCCCTTTGGATTCAAATTTTTAAGTAAACTTTTCTGCCATGTTGTCCTGATTCAGAAAAGCATCTCAGCACACACTTAAAATCTGTTTCCTGAAGGACAGTCATATTTTAAGCTTGTGCTTAAGTTCTCTGGTTGGATAAAACTGCTTTCCTGAACTGGTGCCTTAATGGTTATGCCTCCTAATGGAATTATAGTTTCTACATACGTGTGGGTAATAGTTGTCAGCAGTTTGTAGATAGGATGATACATCTTTCCGTAATACATGATTTTTTTTTTTTTTTATAAACATATACATGCCAGATGTTGCTGCTTTCTCTGGTAAGTATCTTTTGGGATACTATTATTAAGGTTTTCTTAAAGTTGACTGAAAAAACTATACATCTTTGTGGATCTATAGACATAAAAACATAGAGCATGCTTTTAAATCTGAGTGAAACCAAAACTATCTTTTTGTCCTTACAGTGGTGGTATGTTTTTTTTCTTTTGGGGAGAGGGGCACTTGGGCAAGGTATATTGGAGAAGTTTGGCTGGGGGCTGGGAGATGAGACTGTGTTTGTATAACTGAAAGGAGTTGATAGACATAGCATTGCCTTTCCCTGATGTATTCTACAGTGAGATGTGAGCTGCTTGCATAGGTTGTTTCATCTACTTCACATTGCTTTAAAATAGAGGAGGGAGAGAAGGAAAATTAGTAGTCAAATACTGCTTTTCTAAAAATCAAGTGATAAAGCCAAAACAATAGATTAGTTGTTGGAGACAGAGTGAAGAGAAAGTAATTGTTTCAGAAGTTGTCATGTCTTAACATTAAATACCATTGGGATGGGTGGGGTGTTTCACAAAGCATCAATTTCTAAAGTAACATGGCATTTAACCCCACTTCCACCAATCAAAACAAAACTCTCAACCCCAGAATACCCCTAGTATTATGTGGTACTTGTATACAAATGAAGTATTCCTATTGGAGCACACTGTCGCTAAGACAAACGTGTGGTGTTAGATTATGGCAATCTGAAACTCTTCAAAGTGGGCTGTATCTAAGCATTACTTTATATTATTAAGCCATATATTTTCACTATACTGTCTGCAGGACATGAATATGAAACTTTGATTTTGCAGGTGTTGTGTGTGAGTTGGCACGGTTGTCACATACACATCCTTTACACTTATGTGGTTTTTTCCACCTTCCACGTATGCACAGTTTTGTTTCTCACTTGATGGGTTGGCCACATGCACTTGTGAATGAATGTTATTATGCTATTTTTCATTGCATTGGTTATGAAGTCCACTGAAGGAAAATAGGAGGGAAGTAATGTTTTTATGCAAATATTCCACTGCTCTGCGTACAGTTCTTTAAGGGAAGGAGGGAGAAGGAGGAGGAAACTTGTTCTGACAAGTCAAGACTTGTTTTTATTTTGTGGACTGTGTGATGGAAACCACAGTTATCTGCTGCTAAAAACTGAACTGCAAGCAACATAGTAATAATAACTTTAAATTGCCAAATGGTGTGTTATTATAATGTTGCATTTATTTTATTTAATACCATTATATGTTTTCCCATTATCCATTTTTGTAGAGATATTTCCCAAGTATTTGTCCTGTAGATAAAAATTTCTAGTTTTGGAAGAAGTCGAGTTCTTTTCACACGTTTGTAAGAAAGCCTTAGTTTAAATATGCTCATTAAAGGAATTTTCTGTTTTGTAAGAGGAAATTTAAGCTAAAAATAAAAAAAGGAAAAACAAAGTTCCCAGGGAGGTCAGGAGTTGAACAGCTGTAGCAGAAGAGTTCCTTGTAAGGAAGCATAAGACCTTGTGTGTGCACATGTGTGTGGTTTTAATTAGTGGAAATACTTGAGGCTTCCTACTAACCCAAGTTTACATTCCCAGAATTTGTTTCTGAACTGTGAAATGCAGAGAGATAAGCTGTGCTTTCTTCTGGAGAAACATTAACTGATTTAGCTGTCCTCATGTCCATTTCTCAGGTAAAATTAAAAATAGAGCACAAATGCATTTGGTAGGCTACGGACAATCTGTCAGCTGAAGGGCAGAAGGATTAACTATTTATACAAAATATGCATATCAGCATCTCTAAGCTAATAATTTGGGTCATGTTGGATGTTCACAGTGAAGAATGCAAGGCTGAATTGAGAGTCCAAGGTATGGTCTTTTCTGTTAGCAAAAAGATGCAGACGTACCTCCATTTGTGTTTCATCAATTCTTGAAAAAATACATTTTTATTTTTGTTAATGACAGGTGATTTTGCTAGGGGCACTTCTGCCAAATATAAAATCAGTGCCTCTTGCATGTAGTGGGATCAGCCTGATGTATCCCATTAGGTATAATTTGCAATGCCATCCTGCTTGTATAATTTAGAGTAGAACCCTGCAGAAGTGTAAATAGAGATAGCATATTGAAGTTCTTAATAACACTTATGTTTTGAATTCAGAAACGGTCACTTACTATGAGATGCAAGCTTTTTATTTGATTTTTCTTTAATATATAGTTAAGGCAAAATTGTCTTATAAAGTATTCTTAAGTTTTGTAGACAAAGCATAAATGTTATTGTATATGTGCTAATTGTGGCAAAGTTTTACATTATCATTCTAGTTGGTTTTTACAATAAAGTTAATTTTACAAAAAACACTTTTCTATTTTTATGTACTGACATATGCAATAAATTGATACATTAAAACTGCTGTTAATGTCTTGTTCTAGTTTGTGGCCTGTCTTCAGTGTGTGTGAAGAGGTACTTTTGTTTGTATGGTAACAGATCAACTCCAAGATACCATTTTCGGTCACTTACTAGAGCCAGAGCACATGGACTAGACTTCTGCATTGTTAGCTGTGGCCTTTGTGGAAAGCTATTACAGCAGGGGAAAAAAGCATATTACAAACACATTCCTAACCTTTGTCATGTATCCTCACTTTCAGGAAGTGTTAGTAGGTAAAACTGGTATTTGGTAGCTCTCCATCACCTTCTAACACGTTATATTTCAAAATTTCTTTGCTGTCTGGAGGTCTGAGAGATGGTCTAAATATTATGTCCATTAGGAAGTATTTTGTAGTGTTTCTGACTAGTTTTATCACCTATGCTGGCAATATTTTAAATGTCAGTTTTAAATCCTATAATGCCACTCAGATTTATAGTTAATTCATGCAGTCGGAGTGGGATACTCAATCTGAAGCAATTTCTACTTTCTTACGGAGAAATGCATTAGTAAGCTTATATCACCTCTGCTCCCATTCAGCATGGTTAATATGAAATACCCAGAAAATAAGGGCTTACCGCTGTCTTTTCTAAAGCTGCAAAATGTGTGTCCTCTCCTGAAATACTGCAAGGCTTATAGTTCATTTTTAACGCAGTACCTAGGAAACGGGGCTGTGGGTGTGGGGTGTGGGTGTGGTACATTTGGACACTGTTCAAAATACCTATTAATTTGGAATGAAAAAAATAAGGTATTTCTAATTTTTGTAAAGAAAGAAATGACAGTACAGGAACAACTCCAGATTTGGGTACTTCATGTGAATACTGCCCTAAATGAGAAGCAGGCTGCTGTCTTGTGAACTCTGTCACTAAAACTTACTTGCGCAGTGCTATTCTGGAGAACACAAGTCTTGCATTTGCTTTTTCTTACTTGAAAATTGATAAGCAGCTGGGCTACAAAGTGCAACATAAACTGTGTCCTGGAATGCTTCATGGTGTTATATTAATTTGCTTAGTAGATAGATATAGGCCTTCATATTAGGCAAAACACTATATTTGAATTTTTCTCTGAATTTGAAAGTAGTGATTAAATCATAGTAAACATTCATGAGGGCATATGAACATCTAAACTAAAACTGGAGCAGCCCTGCCAAGAAGGACTTGGGGATGTTGGTGGGTGAGAGGCTGGACATGACCCAGCAATGTGCACTCACAGCCCAGAGAGCCAGAAGTGTCCTGGGCCGCATCCAAAGCAGTGTGGCCAGCAGGGCCAGGGAGGGGATTCTGCCCCTCTGCTCTGCTCTGGTGAGACCCCTCCTGGAGCACTGCATCCAGCTCTTGATTCTTCAGAACAGGAAGGACATTGAACTGTTGGAGGGAGCCTAGAGGAGGGCCACCAAGCTAATTAGAGGGAATGGAGCACCCATTCTATGAGTAAAAGCTAAGAGAGTTGGGCTTGTCCAGGCTGGAAAATAAAAGGTTTTGGGGTGACCTAATTGCAGCTTTACAGTACCTGAGGGAGGCTACAAGATAGATGGAGAGGCTTTTTACAAGGTCATGTAGTGACAGGACAAGAGGGGAAAGGCTTAAAATTGAAAGAGAGTAGGTATAGATTAGATATTTGGAAGGAGTTCTTTGCTGTGAAGGTGGCGAGGCACTGGAACAGGTTGCCCTGAGACGCTGTGGATGTCCCATCCCTGGAAGTGTTCAAGGCCAGGCTGGATGAATGTCTCAGCAGCTTGAGATCTAGTGGAGGATGTCCCTGCCCACGACAGAGGTGTTGGAACAAGACAATCTTTAAGGTCCCTTCCAAACCTAGGCCATTCTATGACTCTATGAAAAGAAACCAAGACCAAAAGCTTGCTGTCTGTTAAAAAGATCAAGTATAGGTAGATAAGATTTTGAGAAAATGCTGAACCGTTGGCTTAGCAAAAATCATTTGCTCCAAAGATATTGAACATGCCTGAGCTTTAAATCTCTTGTTGGACCCTGTTCAGGGTCTTCATTTTAGACTTTGTACTGAGTTCTATCTCTGTAAGTAGATAAGAAAGATACACTGATTATTTTCTGGATTTGTTTTGAAAACATTGATGTGATTAATTTGTTGTGCTTCAGCTTGGATGGGGGCAGAATAACTCTTGTATGTCTTGGAAAAACAGCAATTTTTCTTTCTCTGAAAGGCAATGCAGCTTAAGAGCAAACTTGGTTTTACTGTATTAAAGAACATGGTTTCACTCCCAACAGGAGATACATATTTAATAATCTGAAGCAATGAGCTGAATAATGCAAAGCTGCAAGGTGGCTGACAGAAATGTATGTTCACCTATGAAGTTCAGAGAGATGCTGCCACTAGTTTTGACAAGTAACTAAGGAACGGATTGTGCTGCTTGAAGACAGAAAGAAAGGAAGTTCTACAGCTGGTTTGAATTACACTTAACGTCTGGTGTGGGCTAATTATTTACAAAAATTCGAAGGGAAAGGTCAGGCAGAGAACCCTTTCCTGTCTGTCCTCTAGGACTCAGGGACAGTGTAGCAATTACATATGTCTACGAAGAAATAACATTATGATTTGAAAATACTTGAGTCCTTGTCCTGTGCCCTCTATTGAAGGTCTCCAGACTGTAGCAGCAGCACAGCGGCCACTCCCACATGAAGGACCATGGCTCCATGTTTATCTTGTTTCCATACAAGTGCATTTTTAGCCCATCTGTGCAAAATCTGTTAAGTTGCATAGTGTCAAAGAGGTGGAGAAATGCAGTTCTCCGTGTTGCTGGATAGCAAAGCCAGTGAGGCTGTAAGAGAAGTGGGCTTCAGCTGTATGACAGAGCTCCTTTTTCCCTGGGCAGTAAGAAGCAATTGCTGTAACATCATGGGGAGGGAGGGGGGTAAGGGGAGGAGGCTGGCATTAAGCTGCTGTAGTATATAAATCCTGGGTTGTCTTCTTATATTTTATATGTTTTTAAAATTATTTTCTAGCTGGCTCTGCTGCATATTTTGAAAGACACCTATAATAATTGCTTTTCCTTTCTGTCACCTCCTTTTCTCTTTGAAAGCACTGTAATAACCATGTAAAAAGTGACAGTGGCTGCAAGTCAGATGTAGGTTTATGTTGTGTAGTATGCATTTGGACCCAAATTGTCTAGCTATCTAGAGAAATAAAATATTGCAAGGAATAACAAAAGGATGGCATACCTAAAATATGCAGAGACATTTGTGTTATCCTAGGCAATTTTGAAATTTTGAGGCAAAGAGAAAAGATTACCCTTTTCGCTTCAGAAAAATCTTATCAAATTTTTTGTTTTCCTTTTAACAAGGCAATTTATCAAATAAGGCTTTAACTGTTTGTATAACACATCCTTTACTTGCAGGGTATTCAACAGCTTTCTAGAAGTTAAAATAATAAGCTGTAAAATACACAGCCAGAGGAGTTGTATATCCAGAAATAGAGTACTTTTTTGGATCCGTTTGTGAGGCAGAACTTGTCTGGATTTCCTACTGTGTAAGTTGTAGTTAATGGCTGAAAAAACTAATTAACTGTTCTTGAAGGGAATGTGTACTGTTTCAGAGGGGTGTCTGTGAATACTCTTAATAGAGATCTCTTTATTAGGAGAAAACTACAATACAGGATTTATTCTGATCTCCTGCAAAATAGTCCTCTTATTTCGTCCATCTTCAGAAAGGACTTGAAATTAAATGGAAAATTCCAGAATAGAACCTTTGCTTTTCTGTGCTCCTCTATCTGTTCTGTGCTGTCTTGTGTTGTAAGGTGAGATATCGTGGTCTTTTTTTCTCATAATAACCGCAGGGACCATTTCGTGGCTTCTTCAGAAGTATGTGAAGCTGGACCCTTGCCACTGGAGGCGTACTTTTAGGGTGGCCTTCGACACACTTGCCTGGATCTCTGGGTTGCAGCATCTGCGCAACCTCCTTTTTAAAAACAGAACATTTGTTTTTAAGTAAACTTTCATGTTTCTTCAGTACATTGGGTTTTTACCCAAGCCTTCACAGTCATATTGACCGCTTCTCTTTTGTACATTAAACTTCATTATGGGTTTTTCCTCCCCCACAAAGAAGATGCTTTTGTGGTTAAAGTACATAACTGGATTTCAGGAAATCAAGAATTCAGTTTCTGGTTCAACCACAAATTTCCTGTGTGATTGGTTACTATCTCTGCCTTGGTTCCCCACAGATGTAATGTTGATCTTTTATAAGTTTTCAGGTTAGCAGGACCCATCTTGATCATTTAATCTGATACTCTGCATAATGGGAGTGAAAAAATTATTTACCTGCATAAAATTACAGGGCTTGTTTCTGCTGTAATATCTTGGAAGTTTTAACCAGCCTTAATTTTGTTCAGGAACCCATTTTCCTGTATTATAGTGAAACATTCTCACCTTTAAGAGACTTCAGTGGTAATGTGTTGGGTTTTGGTTTTGACTTACTTATGATTTTGAATTCTACCTAAAAGTTTGCTCTTTTTCCTGGAAGTAAAGGACTTAGTTAAGAAGAATTCTTAGACTAGCTAAGGCATTTCTTCGTAGTTTTTCTCAGCTAAATTAGGAGGTTTTTTAGTCAATTAATCTGAGTGTTCAACATAGCTCATCCTTTGGGTTAAGGACACACTATGGTGTATGCACGGATCATATACTGTGCGTGCAAATTAAGACCATATTTTCAGAAAACCTTTATTATAAGGATTTAATCTTATTTTCTTGCAGAGTTAAATGGCCAAGACTAGGTTTCTGCAGTTAAATGCAGTGACATTTTCTTTTGTGGCAATAGTTTGGAAAATGCTGCTTTGAACTGGCTTTGAGGCAGCCCCCAAGGTTTTTCTGCCTGCATGTGTGTCTTGAATCCAAAATTGTGGATATGTTACAAATGTTTGCAAAAGGATTTTCAGGAAAGCTATCCAGTAAAGGCAGGCTGCTAACCAAAACCTGAATACCCTTTACTAAGATTCTTTCTTTAGCTCTCTTCTATTCGTTCTGGATTTTTGACCTTTTTCACCGTTCAGTTTTGTCAGTCTTAGCTATATGCAAACAGGTTTGTCAACATAAAAGCACAGTGCTATATTCCCCCAGCATATATATCCAAATATATATTTCAACAAGAATATTCCACTGAGAGCTCGTGTTCAGCTGAAATCGTCACCTTCCCATGTCTAATGGGAAGCTGATCTGAGCACCTTAGTCCTCTTTAGTCACACCTCGGAGTAAAACACAGCAGAAACAGCATGTGCTAATCTTACTGACTGTGCTTTAAGCAGGCTAAGGACTACTTTGCAGCTCTGCCAACGAGAGGAATCATAAGGAGAGTATGTTATGACAAGACGTAGTGGCAAGCATTGAGGCACCAACTCCAGTTGCTCTGCAACTAGCATGGGGTTTTTGTTTGGTTTGGGGGCTTTTTTGGGTTTGGTGGTTTTTTGGGGTTTTTTGGAAGTAATTTTTGTGATTTAGTTTAATGCAATTAGCAATCTGCAATTAACTGAAGCTCCATTTGATTATATTATAAGTTGTTCAACTAGGTACATTTCTAGGTAATTCGTATTGTTTTTCATGATTGGTCTCTTACTGTCATTAATTATTGTTCCACCATTTTTGTCATCACAGAAATTGCCTGAAGTTACATTTTCTTTCAAACCACATAACTGCTTATAAATCTGCAGAACAACACAAGGTTGCCAACAGAGAGATCCCTTTGATGATTAGCTACCAATGCCTATGGAATTTAACAATTTCCCATGTGTGGGCTGTTGTGATTTTCCTCATCTCCCCTTTGAAATTCTCACTGATCAGAATTATAAGCAAGATGGAGCCAGATGTCTTACAGAAGTCCTCCATGTCACCACAATTATTTTGTCAGCCCAAATAATGACCCCATTTAAAGAAGCTGTGGAGGCTGGGAACAGCCTATTTTCGATAGAAGTGGCTAGAGCACTGCTATTTATATACCGATCTGTTATTTTCTGATACATTAATGACTGCAGAGACCTCACTGGCCAACAGTTTCTTGGTATTCCTGGATAGCTAGTTATAACTTTCATTCTCTCACTCGGTTTCATTTTCTAAAATAGCACTTCTTTTCCAGCTATCACATTATTTTTTTATTTTTGGAACAGTCAGTTCTAGGCTGGTAATGTTCTGATGTCTAGGGATATTTGAAGGCATGTCTGCTTAGTTCTAATAATTGCTTATTCTGTTAAATAACCCCTACATTAGTTCATATTAAATTTACTTTAAAATGCAGCCCCATTTACAGCTTAACTTAGCCTTGAAAATAGGAACAGAAATGGTATGGTATTCTATTTTTTCCACCCCACACCGATTTCTGTATGATTTCTCACAGTATGCATGTGGCTTCTAGGCGCAAGATACATGGTATATTTTTTTCCTTTGCATTTAGGAACAGATTTACTTGTCTGTGCAGGATGTGTGTGGTTGCTAGAGTGGCAAAATAAAGAAAAGAGTGCCTTGCATCACAACGGAAGATGATAAAGCTTATAATCACACTAAATTTATTGTAGCCTTAAGAAACAGAAGAGGGAGAGGCTACGGAAGTTGTTACTCTCTTGTTGTTCCTTTTTCCTTCTCCCTCCCAACAGAATTAACTTGATCTGAACTACTCTGGTAGGTGTTGTTATCAAGATTTATTACACAGTATTTTGACTGCCCTGTAAAAGTTTTCTTTTCTGCAAAGATAAAGTTTACTTATATGGTAAGAAGGGTTGACCTGTTGATTTTAGCCATGATTGTGATACTGTTTATCTTTTTTCTTCTGTCCCAGACCACTGGAACTTTTAACAAAGGGTTAAAAGTGGAATTTTGTGTGAGAAGATAATAAAAAAATCACATGAACATGTGTGGAATACCTAGGTAGCGTTTTGCTGTTGCAGAGAAGAAAGGAATTCCTAATACAGAGTTTTAAGATGAAAAGGCTTATAGAATCTTAAAAAATTAACTTAAACCAGACACTCAGGATTCACCTGAGTGTTGTCAGTATGCATGTTTAAAGTTTTGGCTTGTGTTTAATTTTAAATTCTCTAAATAATTATTTGTCCTTTCCCCCTGTTCTTATTTCCCCCTCTCTTTCTGTTTTCCATGCCCTAGTTTTCACCTCTTCTAGTTCCACCCTGCCCAATTTCCTCTCCCTGCTTCGTGTTCCCTTTTGCATTAATGAAGGTTCTTGAATTCTTTAGAGAGACTGTATTTATTATAAAAGATTAATAAAATTTCATCCCTTTTCAAGATAGTTTGATGAACTGAACTGCAGAATTTGCATCTTCATACAATTGAGAAACCTGTAATTTGTGACTCATACCTGGGAATATTTTTCACTATTGTTTTTAGGAAAGGACAAAAAATTTATTTTTAATAATTTATCTCCTCTGTGAGCATATTGGCACTTTAGATATGAATATATAAACATGTTAATATAGATGATATAATGTACATGCACAGTGCATCTATATGCCTTCACACATACAGAGGCACATGCCTGTCATATGTGTATGTCTTTTAAGTTGCACTGGATGAAATGCTGCCAGGAAACTTTACATGGTTTCTGCACTTCTAGATAAGGCTCGAGATTACCAGTGGGACTGGCTGTGCCTAAATTTAAAGATTAAGGGAAATGGCTATAGCAAGCTGCCACATAAATAACTAGTGGAAAGTGAAAGGAGGAAGGTAGCTTGTGAGAAAGTGTTCATTTCCAAAATGCAGCATGGAGAGGTGAAAACAAAGGGAAGAAAGAATCGTAGATGTTCACTCTGTACATTAAGTTTAATGGTGCTATCGACGGCTTCATATGACAGGAAATGATCTGGGCGTTTTGTTCACTTGTTCTGGATGCCCTTAGTTTCAGAGAGCAACTGGTAACATGGATTGCACCTCGGAAGGGGACAGCTGAACTCTCCCTCTGGCTTTAGTAAGGAAAGAGCAGCGATGAAATCCTTGGACTGTGTGCACGTCATCCAACAGAAGGATACCGCCTCCTCTCCCTCTGCCCCCCCTGGTGCTGTTTCAGGCGCCACGGGACTTTTTTCTGTCACATTCCTGTGGCTTGCAATGCTCCTGTCCTCTTGTCTTGCAGCAGTGTCTCTTTACCATGTTATCATCCTGAAAACAGAACTAGAAGCTCTGCGCAGCGAGCTGATCTACAGTGTCCAGGCAAGGTCTCCGCTAGACCAGCCGCTCATGTCTCCTGATGAAAATAAAGCAGGTACCCCTGTTTCTTCCTTCCTGCAAGTGTCTGCAGCTAGCTCCAGGCAGGTAAGCTGAAAGGGTGGGTTTTGACTGGCAGGGCATGGACAAATGTGGGGCTGTTCTCACTGACTGTTGCTTCTCCTTGTTAGGAGAGCAGGCTTGCTGGTACTGGCCCAGCTGAGAGCTTCCAAAAGGAAATCTGGAACGGGAGTAGAAACAGGGGCAGGCGGTCTGTTGCCAACACAGAAGAAAAAGGTAAATACCAGCTATTGGAGTGGGTTGGGATGCTGCAGTTGGATACTGTCTAGAGAAAAGCAGGAGTGTTTGATTCATGTTTTCTTTCCCCTATCAGTTGATCCATGCTCCTAGAGCCCGTTCTGGTTTCCAAAATTATTGGTGGATGAATGGTGTTAACCATAGGCACATTCTCTTAAAGGATCGAATATTGAATCACAGAACGTTTTGTATTTGAAGGGACTTTTAAAGGCCATGTAGTCCAACCATCCTGCCATGAGTAGGGACATACTGTTTAAGGTACCTGATATTTATGCTATCTGCAGGTTGAACTTTGAATGTTAGATCCCAAATCTACACGATGTTTTAGAGTTGAGAAAGGCAACTTCAAATCATTCAGATTTTCAACTGTTCAATTCTCTCTAATCAAAGTAGGAAGGGAAATCTATTAATAAAAATGCCAATTCACTTTTCTGGGAAATATGCTCACCCTAAAAGAGAGAAGTAATGAGAACTTTAGGGAAATAGGAGCTTTCAAGGAGAAGGGCTGGCTTGTACCTGACAAAAGAGGCAGACTACAAGGATTTCAGAAGTTTAGCATCATTTCTACATTAAAACAACCTGTCAATAAATACTTAATAAAGGAATGCCTATCCAGTAAGATTTTTTTTTGGTCATGATTCTCCTTTCTAAAAGGTTCTGTGAAGAGCACTGAAAACTGTGGTCCATAAAAGACCTCCGATGTGTATTATGGTGTTGACATATTAATGGGATATATTTGTTTCCTTTGAGGATAAAATGCCTACATTTCTTTCTTTTTCCAAACACAACGAGGCCTTATAAGATGAAATGCAGAATTTTATTATACCAGTTTGCACACATACTTTAATTGCACTAACCAAAAATATTCCTGAGTTGCTAAATCAGTTCACTCCTCTTATGTATACTTTTATATTATTTTAACTGATATCTTAAACTATTTAGAGAAGTTGAAATTGACTAAATGATAGGTAAAGACTAAATGAAGCTTTACTTAAAATATATTTCTTAGTGAGCAACTAACATGAAATGTATTTCACTTGAGCTTCAGAAACCCAAATGAAATTTAATTTCTAGAGCATAATCACTCTAGTTACTTCCAATATTCAAAAAAAACCCATTAATTTAGAACATCAACTAAAATCCACAGGTTTTTATGGGATTTATTCTATTTCATTAGTAGTCTTTGATTCAGGATCTTGGCTAAAAAAGATTTCGCAAACAGGACTGAGGTCATGATTGCTTAAATTGTATTTCTTGTAGCCTGTTTCCTATCACAGGAACCACAGAGCTCCCCTGCCCTCCCCACCCTAGGAACTCCCAAATAAAAACAAGTGATCTAAAGTACAAATATCATAAAAAATCAAGAGATGTCTTTTTTAAAATGAATGTTAGAGCATCAATATTCTGCAAGTGATCTGATTTCCTTCACAGTATCTTTTATCTTTAGTCTTATTGCTATTTGAGGTAAGCTGGGTTTGGGGCTACTCAGCTGTGCTTCTGAGTAGACTTTAGAGTCTTCTCATCATGTAGCCACCTCTGATTACACCTGTTTACCTCTAACACTTAAAATTTCAATTAAGCTACTTATTTCTGTAAACTTTTTTTAAGGTAAAAAAAGTACTTTAAAAAAGTACCTGGCTTTAAAGTTGTTTGGGATGGATGACAGAGATCACAGAATATGAACATTCATTTTAAAGGGAAAAGCTGCATAAGTTGACCTATTACAAATTTGTTTTCTAACATGAACCTCATATTTTTGGATATAAAAAAAAAAAAATTGCAAATCTTGCATTTATATCAAAGATTGTCTGCTAGAATTAGCTTTCTGCCTGCTCTAATTACAAAAAAAATTTAGCATTTCAGAATTCAATAAGATATTATATTTTCTCAGATCAGATTTCACTGATGACTATGAACCTACTGGTCAATGTTAAATTTCGGTTTAGCAGAATAAGTTAAATAGGAGAACATGGTGTTGTTCATGGTGCTGAATCCATGCATACTACTTGGTCGTGTACACAGAATTACAGGCCCTGCATTTCAATCTTTTGACATCCATATCTGGCTACCAGAATCCCATCAGTCTCCAAATTGTCCTGCAGATGTGTGGCACTCATTCTGTTATAATGGCAAATAAATTAGGGTATTGAGTGAGATGTCCTACTTCTGTTTGCTTCTGCAAGGTCTCAAAGTAGAGTCTGATTTCATAATTAATTGTCAACCCATCATTTTACTTTCATATGTATCAATTCCTTAGAAAGTTAATATTTGAAAACATCACTGATATCTCATTTTCTTGTGCTTCAACAGAGAGCAGAAGTAAAATATAGAACTAATATTTTGTTTATAAATAAAGTTATTGTTCAGTTCTGGGGTTTTTAGACTTTAATCATTAAATTCCAGGAATGGATGCCTGATCACTCTTTTTCTAGACTCGGCACAGCCTTTCTTGAACATACTGAATTTCCATTTTAATGCATACAAGAGGCCACACATTAGCTTTTTAATTAAAAGGACAGTTGAATAGAAGTGGATTTAACACAATGTTGTTTCTTTTTTTGTGGGGCATACGTTTGTCTGTGCTAATGCATAAAATTATTAGTCATCAGTAGTTGCAGGTTTTATGTCTTGCGAAAATTTCCAGCTTGGGTAGGTTGAAGAGAAGTGTTTCAAGCATCAATTCCAAATAGAGCTGCACAGTTAGCAGTCAGAACTAGAGTTCTTGATGCAATGAGTAGGAGGCAATGGGTGATTTTGAAACGTACGCTTCTGGCAAATGTCATATCAGGACAGATATGACATTTGTACAACAGATGTACTTTTTATCTTCCTCTTTATAAATTTCATCTGTGCAGGAAAATTGGTGCACAACAAAAGACCTCTCTGGAATTTTATACTCTATTCACAATTATTGATTGCATTGCCTGTGTGTTTCTCTCTAAGCTGCATGTGCACTTGTGTCCAGGAACAAGATTTAGGTCCCGTTGCTTGAGCCAATGTACAAACATCAAGTTTCATTTTCACACTCCCTCAGTGCCTCATTCTGATCATTATTGTGGGATTCTGATTCCCATGGCCTAGGGAGGTGAGAATCAGGTCTTCTGTAAACGCAAGTGCCGGTGACCTGCTGGGATCAGATTGGAGCCCCCCTGGACTACATTTACTTTGGTGTATTGAGGTTGCCTGACTCCTTGCGTGTATGAAGGAGCTGAGGAGCAATTCTATGTAATTCCACAAATCAGTGAGGCAGGGTAACCTGGCATGTGACTTGGCAATTGGTTTTTTTTATTAGCAATTCTCAGGTTCTACTCCAATATCAGTTGTGTGCATAGGAAATAACTATTGCCTTCCAAGCATGGTGTTAGAATTTTGCCATTGTTCTTGATAAAATTACTGTACTGGAAAATTGGTGCATTTGTTGGTTGGAAGTGTTTTGACTCTGTATGTTGTTGCTTTAGACATCTATGACAGAAGGATAGCAAGAAGTTTTACAACTGGTACTTGACTTAAGTGATTTTGAATTGAGACGTAAGCTTTTGTTACTAGCTTAAACAAATGGCACATATAAAATTCCCTTACCAAATATTCACAATACTTCATATTTTATTGTTTGAAGAGGTCAAATATAAAATAAAAATTAAAATCAAATTTAAAAGAGAAAAGAAAGGCCTACTTCTTGAAAATGTATGTTACGCTTATTTGTTTCTGCTGACAACAGTCTAATTCAAAAGGAAATATACCCTTCTATGCAAAAGGATAGAAAATTACATGATACAATGCCTGCAATTTTACATGAAGAATTTCACTGTATGAATGAGTGAATAAATCAGTGCAGTGTATTATGCAGAACACTGTACAGTCAAAAATATACCAAACAGGATCTAATTTTTAAAACCAACATTCTGCTTTATATCGTATAATAGAAGTCTTAATTTCTAGTGAACAGTTCCCTTTTTTTACTGACTGTAACATGTTATTGGCAATTCTGTGAATTCTATCAAAATAATGCTATCAATTCTTTGAAGATATTTGTTAGATCTTAGTCATACCTGCAGGTATGATCAAGGCATTTTAATCCAGGGGCTGATTGAATCCATATTTAGTGCCATATAAAGACATCTCTATTAAAAAGCACCAAATTAACTAGTTGTCCTGGTTTCTGCTGTGGTAGAGTTCATGAATGCCAGTTTATAAAAATGCAAAAGCAAAAACTAGAATAAGATCTCTTGTGATGAGAAAGCAAGAAGTTAACAGAAGAAGAAGTGCAAATGGTTCAAGAACATGCATGTCATTTCTAAATTAAATTGTCTAGTGTTTAAATGTGCTTTGGGAAGCCTACAGAGAAGAGATATAGACAAAAAAGGAACCTAAATAAGCAGGTACGGGGTTTTGTTTTTTTTTTTTCCCATGGTCAGGGTTTTTCTTAGGTTTTATTTCAGCAAAAATTGGCACAGATGTCTCAGACCTCAGATATCAAAACTTTAAATTTTATACATGAGCTCACAAATATTAAACTTGAAATTTTGTTTGTATGGATCATTGAGATTGCAAAATACTAAAATTATTATGTAATTTAAATAATAACAAAACTTGCATGTGAGGAAAAATTTTATTTTACCAATATAAGGTCTTAAATCATGGCAGTATGCAGAAAGCTGGATTGCTGCCCTGCAGCAAAAGCTAGTAGGTGTTTTTTTTAAAATTGTGGCTACATTGCTCAACCAGTAGAGATCACATCATTTCATGTACTGACTGTGGTTTATAAAGGCATGTGGACTGACTAACTTCTTCAGAATTGGGTCTTCTGTTCATGGAATAAGACAGACTCCGAAATGAACTTCTGCCAACCCACAGCCTGCAGAGCAATTAAAATCAGCAGAAAAAAAGGATGTTCGTCAAAGCAAAGATATTATATAAAGTCACAAGAGGATGGGGCATTCTTTATCATTCTAGATACATGTTTATACAGCTAGATCTCATGACGACACAGTCTAGATATTTTTACACATTTTCAAGAAGTGTTTTATTAATCCTGTATTCTGCTTTCATTATTAATTATTCAAAAATCCTTTAGACTACCAAGATGTTGCTCAGGTTTGATTTACACTGGGCTGAAAGACATTCAAGTAGAGCTTTTGATTTATTCTGCTCAGTACCAATAGCAACTATTCAGTGTGTATTTTTTAATACATATATTCTTCATATTGTACTTAAGGTAAGATTAGGGTAATTCTTGGAATAGAATTGCTAGAATTTCTTAACAGCATTTATGTTTTACTGAAAATTCCTGTTAATTTACCCAGGAAATGTACTTTGTATATCCATATCTTCTCCTTAACAGTAGTAGTGTTTACTTGGAATTTGTTTCAATGAATTGCTTAATTTTAAGCATGTAAGTAGTTCCACTGAAGTCAAAGTGAAGTACTTGTATATACTGGAAATAGTTATGTGTTAACTTTGACTTCTGAACATATTTTTGAAGCACTTTATTGTTCAATCCTTCAAGCACTTTTTTAGTTATTATTTGTCATTTGTAGTTTTAGGCAAAGTGGCCACTGTTCTAGTTCTGTTTCCTTATTGTCATGAAGGACACTATTGCATCCATTTTCTTCAAAAACAAGCTTACTATATTCTGTGGAGATTTATTCCTCTCTGCATATATTAAAAGAAAAGAGACAGATTTTTTTGTTTTTTAGAGATTAAGTGTAGATCTGATGCCGTAGAATAAAGCAGATGTGGTATGTTTTTTAAAAAAAGATGGAGATGATCTCAAACTGTACTGATCTTACAGATTTTAATTACTGTGAGCAGTTCTCAGCAATGCTGACTAGAATTTCAGTGCTGCAACCAGCTGAAACAGAAATCCAGACTTGCAAACTGAGAATTAGGATAGTCTCAAGAATGCCCACCAACTTTGCAGAGCGGGTTTAACAAGAGTTGCTAAAGTATGCATAGCTTTTACTGCTTGTAGACACTACTCACTGGTACCCAGCTGGATAGCAGCTGGTTGGTGGGAATCATCACAAATCCTCTCATTTGGTTAGTGGAAAATCTGGTGGCCACACTAGTGAGTTCTTTTTAAAAATTTTTTTATTTAGCTTACTGAAATACTTGAGAATCAGCAAATTCCATTCACTAGGAAGGCATTTTGTTCCAAAGAAGAATACCTTGTGAAATTAATTGCCTGATGTGCTGTGTTGTGCATCTCCATAAAATCCCATTTTGATTTTATTTCGAAATTTATTTTCCAGAAAACTCTTTTGCTCACAAATGTGATAGAAAAATTGCTGAAGTACAATACCTTTTTAAAATTTTGCATTGGCTTGAGCTTTTTATTCCTTACCAGAAGGTAGATAATGCAGATGCCTTTAAATTCTTGGCTTGAAAACTCTATAGATTGTAGCACATTATTGATGTGTATTGATAGGAGACAAGGACACATTTCATTGTAAGAGACAGGAGTTTGGATGATAGCATTCCTATTAACATAAATAGGGCTTGCAGGTTGTGTGATCATTCTGGCATTGGAGCATTCCCAGATGTGCACTTGAATCCTTGTGTGGATTCAGCTGGCACTGCTGAGTGCTGGTGAGCATCCAGCCCTGTTCTGCTCTTTTCAAGAAGGACCCCTTAAAAAGGAGCCTTAGAAACAGAAAGAGACTGCTTTCCACCCAAATCGTCTTGTTACCTGCTGTGCAGCAAGAGGTTTGTGCTACTGGACACTTGGTTGCTCATGGGGGTACCACTGACAGATATAAAAACAGGATCCCACAGATCCATGGCATTCCCCATTATAGCCAAATCTGTGTGGCCAAATCTGACCCACGGCCTTCTTGTCTGAAAAGTGGTAAAAAAAATGGAGCAATCCATGGCAGAATTTTCTTTTCTTGACTCTCATTCATTTGGTCTGTGTCACATGCAGTAAATATTGCTACTTGGTTTTCCGTCCTTCAAAGTAGCATGAGAAGCAGATGTTTTGATTAAAATCCACTCCAAGCAAATGCAGCTATTCTTTTTTCATTTTATCCTATTGCCTGACACTTATGCTTAGCAGTTTTTTTTACAAGATCTTTGTTTCACTTGCAAATCTGTATTTTAACGTCCTGCCGTATTTTTCTCTGAACAAACACCTAATTTTTAATTAGCGTCACCAGTCTCTACAGTTTTGAGAAACACATTTTGACAGATACTAAGCTATTTGTTACGTGTGCATTAATTTGCTAAGGGTTGTCTCTCTCTTTTCTCTCTTAATCTCAGTATAGGTTGATTGAGTGTAGGTATCTGAAAACATATTGAAAGTATATATATATGGATTTTGGCAATTTATTATGAAAGTACAATATAATCAGTATATATGACTAATATATTACAGCAAATATAACTGGAAAGTCATTTCTCTAAATAATACAGCAAACACAGTTAGAAAATCTGCTATCTATCGTAGCTGGTGGGATTGGGGCTTTTTTCAAGAGTTTGCTTAGAAAATTAACAAGGCTAATTGACCTTTGATGATTTCTAGCTCATTTGACTTACTGCTACATAATTATATTAGGACCAGATATTAAAACAAGCAGGTGTTACTTGTGCTGCTTCCTGAGGCCTCCCACTTAGCTGCATGATCTCTGAAAATTATCTAGTGTGTGTTGTGACAGGAATTTTCATTTTGCACACTTGAATAAGATCTGTGTTAAAACCACTATGTTCTGTTTTAAAATAAGTGGTGAGAGTGAGACATTTCTTTAGTGTCTTTTTTTTCTTAAAGCAGTTTCATAAGTTTATTCTATTACTGATTTATGTTTCTTTGATTTCAAAATGCTTTCACTTTGCAGTGCTGCAGGCCTGCTTGCAACTGATTGCTGACAGCAAAAGTGATATCCAACAGAAAGGTAAGAGCATGTGCCATGATTTATGAATAACTGTTCCATGGGATAACTGTTTCAACAAATTTTACCTGACTTCAAAGAAGTAACTGAGTTTTAACAGCAAATTTAAAAATAAAAAAAAAAAGAACAACAAAACAATCAAAAAATAAGGAGGTCCCTGCATCTGGAAGGTCCCTGTATCTGGATGGCTCTTGCAAGTGTCATCTTTTCAGTGGGGAAATCCAGCTAATGAGACTGGAAGTTTTATCTAGAAGTCAGCTTTGTTAATTTTTGGCAGGTGAAAATGAAGAAAATAACCTTTCTGATCACCCAAAATTATTTTTTCTTTTAGATGATTCAAGCATTGTCCCTTGGCTCCTGAGCTTTAAACGTGGAACAGCTCTGGAAGAACAAGGAAATAAAATAGTGATCAAAGAAACAGGTTATTTTTTCATATATGGCCAGGTGAGAAAGCTCAATTCACTTCAGCACCTGACTTTTGTAAGGATTTTTTAATGCCTCCATACAATAAGTTTGAAGTTTTCACCTCTTCTTTCTGTAGGTTTTATATACAGATACAACATTTGCTATGGGACACCTAATACAGAGGAAGAAGGCTCATGTCTTTGGTGATGATCTCAGCTTGGTGACATTGTTTCGCTGCATCCAAAATATGCCACAGTCTTATCCAAATAATTCCTGCTATACTGCTGGTAAATATCTGCATTTTCCTATTCTTTGTTTGCAAATAAGCTGTATCAAATAGAATCTGTAGTGTTGGGCAGTTGCAGCAGTCATAAAGAACAGGGTCTGCATTCATGGATCTGGCTAACCACAAAAGTACAGAATACTTTCAGAAAATACAGTTCTATATAAAGTGTCAGCATTTGGAGATTATGCGTCTAACTTGGTGATCTGAACGGTTTTGCTCTCTCCATTGACTCTGGGATGTGGTTAGACATTTTGGTGCTTTCAGTTAGATGCCTGAGGCAGACAAGAGGAGTACCTGCTGTCCTTATTGAAGAACTCAGTTTAACTCAGGAGCTGAATTCCACATTTAGTTATCCCAAGAAAGTATTAAAGAGGTACATTCTCCTTTAAAATGTCATATATTAATTTTAGCCATCAGATACTTGCATACCTTACTGTGATATTTCTGCTCCTTATAAAGGCTACTGCATTTTTAATCTTTGGTTAGATGAAAAGCAGTTCATTCCTATCAGGTGCTCTTTATGACTGCACAAATTAGAAACACCACAAGAAAGACCAATTAAAATATTTAATGCAAGTCCAGCAAGCTCAATGATCAATATATGTGCATATTCCTGCAGCAGCATTTAAGGAATTAGTGTCAAGGCCTATAAAACCTCATTTATCATCTCTTACCTGTCTATCTTTCCATCTTAATGGTGGATTTGAGGGTTTTCTCTTATGTTATTTTCCAGCAACATCTTTTTTTTCAATGCCTTATGAAAAGGCAGGTGACACTGAGTGATGGAGTTGGCCATTGGCA
This sequence comes from Callaeas wilsoni, assembly GCA_013398955.1. NCBI lineage: Eukaryota > Metazoa > Chordata > Aves > Passeriformes > Callaeidae > Callaeas > Callaeas wilsoni. The sequence continues at coordinate 39,936 of VWPU01001333.1, read as the reverse complement.
AGTAATGACATTAAACAAATGGGATGTGGCAGGACGCTAATTTTTTTCCAAATAAAAATAAATTCCAGCTAACTAACTAACTAGATACTTTGTCCTGGCAATTGAGGCTGTCCAAACATTTCATTTAATTTATTGCCCCTTCAGCCACACCCTCTGACAACATAATGACCTTCAATTTCATCTATACTCTGATTTTACGCTTGTATTACTGCTCCCCGTTTCTTAACTAGGATCTCTATCTTGCCCCTTCATAACTCCTGCTTCCTGAATTCCCACTGTTCTGTTTTCACCTGGAAGAAAAAGTTCTGACTGCTCTCTCTCGTGGTGTTGAGCATGTGTCACAGCAGATATTAGGTGTTTTCTCAGCTCAGTGGCTGCAGCTGGAACGCAAGATGCTCTCGGTTATCATATCAGCTGATGTGTGGCTGGCAGGAAGCAGACTTTTGTGTTCTGCAGTTGCAGTGGATCAGCTGATGTGTGGTAACTTCATTAGGTTGGTAAAGCTCATAAGACCTCCTCCAGAAGTGTGGGAACAGAGTGGTCTAGGGCCAGTAATACTCAATGCTGACCTTGACTTTCTCATCACCATAACATGAGGAACCTGAGTACACCACTGTTAAAAATTTTTGCAGTGTTTGCTTAAGTGAACTCTGTTATGCTGAGTGCAGTGTGGAAATTAGGTCCATCTTCACAGAGGATGTTAAGTGTCAGTTTTGGATAGGCTGTAAACTCTCAGATTTTGCCTAAAGATAAAAGCACTCATCACAAGTAACAAGCCATGCTTACATTTGCAAGATGACACTTAATGACTTTTGAGTACCATTTATAAAATAGTGTATTTGAAATATTGCCTTAAAAATATTCCAAATCTTTTGCCAGGCATTGCAAAACTAGAAGAAGGGGATGAACTTCAACTTACAATACCACGGAGAAGGGCTAAAATATCCTTGGATGGAGATGGTACTTTTTTTGGTGCAGTAAGACTCCTCTGAAGCCCTTCATTTGTGTTATTATGCTTAATGCCATTTTCTTCTCTACCTATGCCTTTGTCAGAAAAAATACTGAATTGTAATAAAACTGCCAATTCATTCTCTCCCAATTCACCAGAGGCTTCTAAGAATTTTCTTCACTTTAATAAACAAACCCAAAACAGGAAACATACCAGACATGCTTATGATATAATCACTATGTGATTACCAGAAAGCAATTTGTTTTAGACAGTGGGAAACTCTAGAGAACAGCTATAAAGCAATGAGGTTTTGGCTTTGAAACAATTTGTTGTCCATATGGTAAATCGAAGAAGGAGTTGACCAAAAATAACAGCATGACCAGGACCACAGACTATCAAATTGTTATCCATGATTGAAAAGGAAATCTAAAATAAAAGTGTATCTTAGATTTGCATTATTTCATCAATAAAGTATTTAATATATAGAGTGTGGGGAAAAAACATCAAACAGTAGATTCCTCACCACCAAATAAAATTGTTAGGTGGGTTCTGAGTTTTGGAGTTTTTTTTTCTTTCCCCAAACATTCTGGGGAAGGAAAAAGTCTAATGTCTGGGATAATGAAAACAAATATACAGAATAGTAGCCACTATCTTGCTTCTTCCCTGTGAACAAAAAGTGAATAAATTAGCATTTACTAATTAGAATTAATTTTACTGGAAAAAGGACATGTAAAATGCTTCAACAGCTCAGTCTTCAAGGTATTGCTACTCGTCAAGGAATTTGTGTACACTTCTATGCAAACAAGGCTGGCACAGAAAGAAACACAGTGAAATTAGACACAATACCATGGTTGGAATTGGATTTCTGGCTCCATAATTTCTGCAGTCATATATAGACGTGTATATATATATATATATATATACAGTATGTAGAGCTATCTGTATATATTTGAAAGTATGGACACACACATAGGTCTTGGGCATTTGGGCATAGAATTTTATCTTCTTTTGAACACTTTATCGAATTGAAATATAACTTCATACATATTTTTTATATTTCTCTTGCTTCTTGCTTAGATCCATTCTATGCAATATAGTAAAAAGAAAAATCCAATAGATCTGGAACCAGCCATGCAACTAAGAAAATATACTTGTATCTCAGAGGCTTTTTCTGCAGTTTTGAATATAGTGCTTAACTCTGTTTTACAGAAATATTCAGATCTGTAGAAAGAATAAACAGATGTTCTTTTCCCTTTCTTTTGTCTGGCTGCTTTGTTCAGTAGATAGTACTTATGCCTTTTTTTACCCCAGATATTGCATGGTCAAAGCAGCTATTGTACTTTTCCCCTTGATCTTAAAGAAGCAGTGAAGTGCTATTGGAATAGATAAAAAAGTAAAACCCCAATAATGAATTGTAGTTCATTTGAAAATACTTTTTAGGACCTGAGAATTGTGTTATATAAGCTCACATAGTAAAGAAAAGTTGCTCTCTATATTGCAGTTTCCTTGTCTCTTTTTATGAATTTTGATTTGATTGATTTCTCATGGTGATAGACAATAAATAAAATAGATTTGCAGCTTGGAATTATAGAGCATGGTAAACTAATGAAACAATTATTTCATCTTCTCTGGGCTTCAAGAAGACATTTCAGCAATATGCGTATTGGATTTCTACACTGGGATTTTTATGAAGCTTAACTACAGTTTCAAAATGTCTACGAGTCCTCTTTTTTTAAAATGTCTTTATTTATGTGTTGTGGAGCTGAAGCTGCAGCTGCTTTTATTATTATTACTATTATTATCATTAGCATTGTTATTATTAGCATTATTATTATATTGTTATTTTTAAACTTTGATGTGCTGAGTTTGCCAAAAAGGCATTTTAAATCCTATGCAGAAACCCTCAGTTTAACCAAGGTTGTGTAATGCTGCATGTAGGTAAAACAATTGTTAGCATGCAGCAAGTTGTCTATTATTACTGACATACATTAATGATGCCCAGAATCTCTCATCAGAATTTTGTTGATTTTAATGTTGTCTGATGATAGGAAAAATTATGTTGTTACTGTTGCTTTCCCAGAGACTTGGTAGCTAAACTTGCAAATTTAACTTTTATTGTGTAAGCTTCCCCAGTGGTTTTGGTGGGCTTGTGTGTGCTTAGCTTAAGCCATTTCCCTGGCTGTATTTCTTCCTTCTGCTGCTGATAAATGTGCAAAGTGAAGAAGTTTGGAAAGGGTCTGGGGCATGATTTGGTTTGGAGGAAAGCTTTTGTCTTCTGACAGAAAAATTTTCAAAGGTGTTCCCTTCCTTAGAAGGATTAAACTGAACTTCAAGTTTTTTCACAGAAAATGTGAACCATGTTTCTGTGAACCACGAGAACTCCCACATGTGTGCAGAGTGCTAGTTGACATACTGTTCAGATATTTCTACTGACAAATCCGGCAATTTTGTTGCTGTCAGATCAGTTTCTTACTGGCATCATGAGAAAACTTTTCTTCTCAAAATTAACCTGCTTCTGCGCAAAGTTGAGTTTTAACAGATCAGTATTTTCTGATCAAAGCATAAAGAAAAGAATACTTCATCCCTGATCATTCTGCTAACAAGCTGATGATACAGAAGGTAGCAAAGTGCATCCAGACCACCATCACACGTGTGCTTCAGTGAGTGGGAGTTAGTGAAGCATTCTGCATTTGGGAGATATTGGAATAAGTGTGACAGGTAATAATTAGTATCTAGTTGGTTCATACAATATTCTACATTTCTATCAAGGATATCTAGCATTTAAGACAAGTTTCTGTAATGCAACAAACTGTGAATACTCTGGTTCTTTTTAATGTGGTGTTAAGCAGCAGTGTGGCAAACATAAGGGACTTTTTCTTTCCACATTTTAACGGAAAGTGTGAAGTCGTATCATTCCTTCCTTTCTAATAATGTGCAGTTGACAGATATATAACTGCTTTGAATGTAATGTATTTAATGTAACTTGCATCTCATCTCTTTTATATAATGTGTAGTCACACACCCTGCCAACATACAGAGTATATGCATTACGTGACTCTCTTACATCTGACTGTTTCTCAAATTGCTCAGCATTTGCCATTTTAAGACTTCCATTTCAGTGGTCCCATAATTTTGCCAAGCTTACACTGCCGGAGCTGACATTTTCTGTATCTCTGGTTTGTGCCTTAGGTTGAATTATCTTGGGTAACTTTAGCCCTCAAAGTTCTACTTTCTAAAGATGAGATTAGGAAAAATGCATTCTTTGGAATATATTTTTAAAAATTGGCTACTTTTTCTTTGAAAAGGTCTAGAGATTTTACTTTGAAAGAAGAAATGTGTGTAATGGGGGTTTTGCTTTGTTTTAAAAAGAGTTTGCTTTCTTCCTTCCTCTCTTTCTTCTGGCCTCTGACAAGGTATATGCTTTTGAAGAATATTTTATGCTTTCTCATGTTAAGCATATTCTATCTCTGTGGAACTTTCAAAAAGAAGAGGAAAATGTTCTCAGCAGTTTTGTGTCTGGATTACATCAGTAAGGTCTAAGCTTGTTTTTCAAGGTCAGTTCAAACAGCAGTGAGAAGGAAGCTGATGCGAATACAGGGAAGAGGGAAACTAAATATTTGATGTAGAAAGACTCTCATGGAGTTTGCAGGTCACATAGATCTCGGCAGTGATAGGGAAAACAAAACAGATTTGGAGCTGGACTGCGGAACTAGAGAGACCCTAGCTAGGATTTGATTGCTTGTGAGGCAGGGGGAAGTGTGAGAGCATGAAGTGGACTACTGAACAGGCTGTGACAAGCCTGGGAATGAGGTGAGGTTAGGCAAAGACAGCAGTTTTGTGGGAAAGGGACGGGGTTCCTGGGGGAAGGCAAGCTAAACGCAAGTCTGCAGTCAGAGACAAAGGCTAACAGCTTACTGCTCTGTATCAGGAGGAGGGTCGCCAGTAGATTAAGGGAAGGGGTTATTCCCCTTTTATCGGGGATGGTCAGGATGAAGCACATTCCTGCCATATGAGGAGGGGCTGAGGGACATGGATTTGTCCATCCTGGAGAAGAGGCTCGGGAGATCCTAATAGTAGCCTTCCAATACAATTAGGACATTGGCAAGAAAACAGAAACCTACCCGTTGCTAGGGCTACAGTGGTGGCCTATTTGGATCTCTCAAATTTACAGGTCAACGTCCTCTGTAAATTAAACTTATGAGCTAATTGGGAAAGAAAACAAACATAACAAACAAGGGTTCCATTTCCTTTGTACAGACAACTCTAATATGTGAATTCACTAAATTCAGTAATTCATCTCATAATTCATGAGGTTTCTAATTCACAAGCTCACTTATTCACAGCTCACAACTTGTAACTCATGCACCTATGAGCAAAACATAGCTGCTGGGGAGAGCTCTTGTTCTTTCTCCTCTGCCATGGCACAGGTGTCCTCTGTGTCACACTGTGAAGCATGAAACCCTCAGCACTCCAGCTGCTACTGCAGCCACTTCGAAATCTGTTTGGGTAAGCTGACACCTTCCAGCCTGGATGTTAGGTCTACACCATCTCCAGGAGTTAGCAGGTTATGAAGAGATTGCTAGACAAAAAACAGGCAGAGATGATGGCTGCAGGAGACAGCAGGCTGTGGGTGACAATGGCTGCATAAGGACCTTTAGCCCTTTCTGGCCACCGTGTCGAGCCTACATGTTGCCTTTGCTTTGGCCTAACGGCACTGACCCCAGCAGAGATCAGGGGATAACATACAGCTTGAGCCATGTGTTAGCCAAAATCCGAGCAGGAAGTGAGTGACGAGTCACACCGTGGGGAGTGCAGTCAGCCACCACAGCAGGTTGTTCACAGATTTCCAACACTTTTTTGGATAAATCCCTGAGGAACATAGTCTGAATTCAGTGTTGATCCTTCTTTGAGCAGGATGAAGTACAGGCCTCCGAAATGATCTCTTTCCCCTGGCTGATTCTCTGATAAGAAAGCAGGAGATGAGAGGGACAGAGAATGGACTGAAACTGGTAGGTCAGAAAGAGTCCTGCTGGCGAAGGAAGGGTGTTCATTTCCTGAGTGCAAATGAAACGCGGGTTCCTCAGTGTGTGCTTCAACAGGATAAGCAAACATTTATGTACTGAGCAAGGCGGGTTCCAGCTAAGCACAGCAAGCTGCTAGTAGTCATCAGGTGCTGCATGACCTCAAACCTAAGAGTGTAAATTGAATCAAACCATGTGGCCAAGTAATAATCTTCATTCACTCTCTTGCAAGTTTCCTTTGACTTGTTTTTCCTGCCCCCATCCCCAGTTCACCCAGTGGATAGAAAGAAGATACTTCATCCTGTGGAAAATGAGATATCAATGGAAAGTGTTTTAAGCTGAAGGCCAGAAATATATTTCAGAAATATATTTCAGAAATATTCAAAGGAAGTAGTAAATGAGGTAGAACATGCAAGAAGAGAAATTACAATGTCCTGTTTAAATTGGAATTGTATTCCCTTTCTGTCCATGAGAGCTGGCTGAAAAGAAACCTTTCCACAGATGTTGATTTTTTTTCTTCTTTTAAGGCTAGAGTTGTTTCAGTTTTTACTTTAAACCATTTCTACAAAAAACTTTTTTGGCAAATCTACAGATTGTATCTCTAATCCTGATGAATATTAGTTATTCCAATGGCTGCAGGAAGTCCTGTATCACAACGCATATGTGAGTTCTCCTTCTCTAGTGTGCTCAGGGTACTTGCTTGCCAGAGCTTCTTGGCCTAGGGAGGAGTCTTGATGAGCTCCTTTGAATCTGGAGAGTTCCACTTTCAATTTCCCTGGCTCAGCAGCCAAGAGCCCTTTTGGAAGCCTAAGCTGAGTTCCCCCCAGACATAATTTTCAGTTTCATAACAATTTGTTCAGTCTGAAATATTTTAAGGAGAACATGCTGGGCTCCACAAACTGTGGTTTTGACAAAGCTCTGTTTTGTCTGAAAATTTCCAGACTGCCCTAGCCTTTGCTGTAGAGTTCCTTAAACAAGACTTTTCACAGGTGGTCACTGAGTGAATGTTCCTCATTCTCTGTCTGACTGACAGATGCCCTTGTGGTCTCATTTGCAGAAGTGTTGAAACACAGCTGCAACTGAAATTAGCAGGAGCATGCTTTGAATACATGGAAGGCTGTACATTTCTGCTAGAATTCTGCTGTGGAAATACACCAGCAACAAATATTCTGAAAAAGCCCCAGGGGAAATAAATTCTGATCTGGAGGCAAACCTAGTTAGAAGTGTGCAGTCAGCCAAGAGGAATGCTTTGGAAAAAGTGTGAGGAAAAGTTCTTAAATCATTGTTTGGGTCCTGGACAGTGTGTGCATTGAATGTGATGGGGATCTTAATGGGAAGGGCGATGTGGGAGTATGTAAAGTAATTTCTGTTACAGATGGTAGGACTGAGACTACTAAGAAAATTTTGGCCCATCTTCACTATGATCATTTAACCTTGCATTGGAACATTTGGTGGAGGTTGGAGACAGGATATCCAGGGGACTGTTTCTATTTCCTCCACTAAAAGGGAAGCTCCACTCCCCACAAACCTCATAGAAACTGCTTCATGTAGCTGTGGAAGGGTTGGTGAGAGTTCTACCTGTGCTTAGAAAGTGTTTGTCTTGACATTAAAGGAACTAGAAAACAGCCACTTCATAATTCCTGGCACCACTGCAGAGCAGAGCTAGCATTTTTAAAGGGGAAAGAGTAAGGGGGAAATTTTTGCCAGAGGACAGCAGATAAGCACCGTCTGGTGGTAAGCTGCTGTCTCAGGATTTCTTACCTAGCGTTATTTGTCTTTGGAATGGGGAAGTCACAAGGATGAGAGGGATTTGAAAAGCTAAATGAGTCTGTTTTGCAATAATCACGGTTGATTTTTTTCTTTCCTTCAAAGAGTATATTTTCTACCTCCCCACCAGCCCAAGAAGGGGATACTAAGAGCAAAGTGAGTGGACATGGTGAAGTTCACATCTGATGCAATGGCAAGTGGGAGAGGTAACTGAGATGTAGCTGTGTGGGAGGGCTATGTAAAGCTGAGACAACGGCAGGAAGACTGTCATGCTGCTGCTGCTGCCACTGCCTGTCTTTCCCCGCTGACCCCATTGCTCCATGCAACCTTTCAGTCCTGCGTTAGTCTGGCATTTAATCACAACTGGTAATTTTTTTGAAAGTTCACGATGGGTGGTACTTACGTCTCTATTCAATTATCAGTCGCAAAATACCAGCCAAAATTACCAGTGCTCAACCTGTAAAATGATAATGATGATGCTCTGTTGGGCTGCTACACTGGAAGTGATTCAGGGCTGATGCAAACAAGCAGAGCAGGCTGATGAGAAATGAGGCTGAGTCTGACATTCTTTGTCTGTGAAATGATGGTACGCTTTCCTACCTTTTAGGCTGCCAGAAATACATCTTCCACCACCAGTGTATGCAATGAGAAGTGGAAACAGGAGAAGCATGTAGTCTGCTACTTTTTCCATCACTTATTTTCTTTCTTTCTTTGCTTGTTCTATCCAGAATCCCTTTGTCTAGCTTTATTTATCTCTGTACTCTCTTGCATTTATCACTGCTATACTCAGAACATACCAAAAAAACAAGTGGGGGGTGAGGGGGTGTGTGGAGAGAGAGGAGCAGATAATTTTACTGTTTCCATCGTTAGCCTCACACAGTCATCATCATCATCATCCTCATCACCACTCGCAGAGAGCTGGCCTCTCGTACAGACCATGGGTACGGCCAGTCTGTCCCCACCGGAGGGCAGCATGCACACACCGAGCCGCAGCTCCCGTCGCTTCCCCTCTCAGCACGGAGCAAGCTGCTAATAAAAATTCCTCGCCCCTTTAAACCCAGTGTATCACTTCTGACACTGCAAGTGGAAAATGAGAAAAACAAAACGAGAAAAATAGAAAGACAAAGAGAAGCAAAAAGCTTCTGGACCATCAGTGCCAGTGAAGCAAGCTTCTCTGTCAGATTCTATGATTAGCTATGAATTAGCTCTATGAAAAATCATGGAATCATAGAATACCCGGAGTTTGAAGGGACTTACAAGGATCATCAAAATCCAACTCCTTGCCCTGCTCAGGACAGCCCCAAGAATCACACCAGCTGCCTGAGAGCATTGTGCAAATGCTTCTTGAACTGTCAGGCTGATGCTGTGACCACTTTCCTGGGGAGCCTGTTCCAGCGCCCAATCACCCTCTGGGTGGAAAACCTTTCCCTAATATTCAATCTAAATCTCCCCTGAGACAACTTCAGGCCATTGCCTTGGGTCCCTGAGGGGCACCTGAGGGAAGAGATGGGTTCTTGCCTCTCTTCCCCTCATGAGGAAGCTGTAGAGTGCTGTGAGGTGTCCCCTCAGTCTCCTCTTCTCCAGGCTGAACAGACCAAGTGATCTCAGCTGATTGTCATACAATTCCCTTCAAGGCCCTTCACCATCCTCGTGGCCCTCCTTTGGACACTCTCCAATAGCTTGATGTCTTTTCTATATTTCAGTGCCCAAAATTGCGCACAATTTTCAAGGTGAGGCCGCCCCAGTGCAGAGCAGAGCGGGACAATCCCCTCCCTTGCCGGGCTGGTGATGCTGTGCCTGATGCCCCCAGGACACGAGTGGCCCTCCGGGCTGCCAGGGCACTGCTGGCCCATGTTCAGCTTGCCCTCGAGCAGTCCCACCTGCAGTGCTACTCCCCAGTGTATCATTGCCTGCTCTGTACACACAACCAGAGTTGCCCCATCCCAGGGGCAGAATGTGCAATTTGTCTTTGTTAAACTTCATATGGTTCGTGTTTAACCAGGGCTCTAATTAACACAGACAAAGCTGTCTCTAACGTATTGCATTTGCTTTTGAGCAGAAAGAAACCCAAACAACAACAACAAAATAAACAAAAAACCCACACAAAACAAACAAAAACTCCACAGCAAAACTGCTTCCTTGAACTTTCTTAGGTTAGTCTAAGGAAAGAGAAATATTTCTGGTTCATTTCTCGACATCCAGTATTTAGTTGAGAGGAAGAATTTGAAAGTGAGCACAGCCGACACACAAAGCCTGGACAAAACTACTAATTTTGAAGAGCACAGAATTGGGTTGTACATCCTAAGCCCAATGTCAGAAAAACAGTGGGTCCTAACATTTTAAGAACTTTGGTCACTATTCTAGAATGGATTAGGCCCACCTTCTTATTAATTCTCACTTCTCTCTATTCACGTATCTGAGTCTACACACTCTCAATGTATATGTAAGCTCACCCTGGTATGAGAAATTATAATTTATTCACCCATAAATTCCAGGCATGAATGGATCCTTCTCCAACCTCCGAGCAACCAAATGTTTTGTTTTGTTTTTCTTGCTAACCAGGTTAAAAAACAAGGGTGGAAAGAATAATTTTTTATCTGTAATTTAGATGCCGATTCTTTGAGAAATTTTCAATAAATCCGTTTCCTCACCTTGATTTAATAGCATAGAGGCAAAAAGAAAAAGCAGTCTTTGTATTGCCATAAGTATCTTACATCTTTGAAGGCATTACTTGTGTGCCTGTAGCTATCTTCACATTTTCATTAGTTTCTAATACACCTTCCATTTTAGCTGAAAACCTCTTTTCTGTTAAACTGGGAGTAATGCAAACCCCATCCCTTTGATTCTACTCTCTAATTCACAGCTTAAGAGCTGATATGTTGTTTTAGTCTGCTCAAATATTTGCTTCTTTGGAGATGGTGATTGCCGATACATATTCATTAGTTCTCTTCACAAAGGAATTGTACTAAAACTGATCCCCTGGGATGCACAAACTTGATGCACAAACTTCTGGTGCAGAAGAGCCAGGCAGAATGGCACCACTATACACCGTTGTGGCTAAACAACGTGCCTTATTGCTGCATTTTCTTACCCTGATGCTTAAGAATATAGATCACATCGACTTTCTTTAAACACTGAGGACAAGGTTCTTCTGACTTAATGAAGACATCAGCATCTGCCATGAGGAGGCCTCCATGTTTTGAGGCCACTATCTGGTAAGCGACAGTAGCCCATGGGGCAAAACAGGCACTTCTGTGTCAGTTCTACTTATGTAAATGATTCATGGGTGAGGTGAATCATGCTGAAAATTACCTTTTTTTTTTCCCTCTGTGACTAAAACACACCCAAGTTAACACCTCACACAGTGTAGATATCCAAATTTAGAATAAGCAGATAATGGCATATAAAAACAAATGAAGGAGGATTGTCTCCATGGCATGATTTGTAGCTTGGCATTTAAGGGGATAAAGAGATCAAGAGCAGCCTGGCTGGAAAGGACTTAGGAGTGGTGGTGGGTGAGCGGCTGGACTTGACCCGTCAATGTGCACTCACAGCCCAGAAAGCCAAACATGTCCTGGGCTACATCCAAAGCAGCACGGTGAGGGAGGGGATTCTGCCCCTCTGCTCTGGTGAGACCCCAGCTGCAGTGCTGCATCCACCTCTGGGGTCCCCAGCACGGGAAGGACATGGACCTGTTGGAGAGAGCCCAGAGGAGGGACACCAAGATGGTTAGAGGGATGGAGCACCTCTCCTGTAGGGACAGGCTGTACCAGCTTATGTTACCCAGGATGTTTTCTAAAGAGGGGAAGCATGCGAGTACTCTCAACTGTTTCCACAGTAGTTCACATACGAAAATTAATTTATTTGAATCTCTCAATTACTTCTAAATATTAAACCAACTCCACAGGTGCAATAGTTTCTCCCTTTTTCTTTCTCAATTCCTTTTTTAAATTTAATTTTATTGATTTATTTTTTCTCCTTCTGGACAAAATCAAAAACCCCAGTCATGTCAGACATGCATGGATAGTTATAATGCTGCTTTACCTTGACTTTACAGATGAATAAGGCCTTTTCTTCTGCTTAGCAAGAAAGGTTCAGGTCTCAAGTACAGCTTGGGGGTATCCTCAGCAGTGGCAGTGGTGAGTTCTGCCTCTGTGTCTGTCTACTTGCAACTGCTATAGAAAGGCATAACCTTCTCCTTAATCCTGTTACAAAATCCTTTTTCCTGCCAAATTGAGACCAGCTGCATTCGACTCAGCTGAGGTGTCATGCATTTATTCAACCCATAGACACAGATCTAACTTGCACTACTCACTCACCCAGCAGCAAAAGCTTCCCTGGGAGCAGACTCAGTGCCTCTGCACAGGCCATTAGGAAATTCATCTGCACATTCTCTGAACTGGCCGTGCTAGCCCAAAAAACACCTTTAGTGAACTCCCAGGTAGAAAGATTCACAAGCACCATGAAAACCGAACATGTTACCGAAGTACTGAAAGCCACAAAAGCATGATTCAGATGAAATGCAAGTCATTTTAGTCCCGGTACATGATTCATCCTAACTTCACACAGCTATTTAGGCAGCCTAAACAGTAGCAGAGTCTGTAGGCTTTTGAATCTCCAAGGGTAAATCTTCTTCATGTCAAATGTTCTGCCAACACATACACCCCAGGGCAGCTAAATGGCATGTCTCAGTACTTATCTCAAGATGAAACCTGTTTGACATTCATGGACTAGTCACCCCTAGTGATGAAAGCCCAGAGCATGACACAGTTTCATTCCAAAACCTGGCCCACAAGGGAAGGAAGTGGTGTCCTGACCTTGTTACAGATAACAGCCTGGTGGTTAGTGCACTTGTTGAAGAAGCAGGGCATCTGGAGTTGAGCACTGTCCTGAGCCTGGGAGGGGAATCAAATGTGTGTCTCAGGTCTCCTCTCTCATCACTCCTGCTCTGCAGGGCAAGCACAAGACAGTCCCTCACAGATGAAGGAAAGATCTAGCTGTGCATGAGAGGACAGAGGCTGCAATGGTGAAACTCAGTCTTACTTGAATTCCAAAAGCAATGATACAGATAAGTGCCAAAATCCTGTTTGATAGTTCCCAAATTTATGGTAATGGCGATGAGAAAGCTTAATGTTTACTGCCCACTGCTGTGAACCTCACTCTGCTGTGCATACCCGTGTCTGTCTCAGCACTTTGTTGTGGTGATTCTGAACATCTCTCAGTTGCAGATGGTGAGGGGTTAAGATATTTCTCATATGAGTTTCTTTACTTTTCAACGTTATAATAGAAACATTTTCTACAATTTATTCATTTATCCAAAGTTAAATTCAGAAAAATGTTTATTTCAAGGAAATTCGCAGATCTCTCAATCTCCAAATGCTTGTACTGGTACAGCTACCAGTGGCTAACAGAGGAGAAATCACGAGAGAATGTTTACATTATGTAGATGAGAAACAACCCATATCTGATAGTTGACACATATATATTACCATTAGGAATCATAATTTCTTAAGTATGTTGCACTTGTGATGGCCTTTGTTTCTCCCAAAACTGATCTCATTGTCTTTGGATAGTAAAACATCAGAGGAAGAATGTTTCCCAGCAAAATCTCTTTCATGCAAATTCCAGAAACCCTTTTCACTGTACCTATTTTCATTATTTTGTTTTTATTGGAACCCACACACTCTCACTCAGACATAGAATCACATGGTCGTTTAGGCTGGAAAAGACCTCTAAGATCATCTGAGTCTAATCATTAACCCAGCCTGCCAAGTCCACCAATAAACCATGTCCCCAAGTGTCACATCTACATGTCTTTTAAACACCTCCAGGAATGGTGACTCAACCATTTCCCTGGGCAGCCTGCTCCAATGCTTGACAACCCTTGCAAAGAAGAAATTTTTCCTAATATTTAATTTAAACCTCTCCTGGCACATCTTGAAGCATTTTCAACATTTTCTCTGATTATTTAGCTTGGTACCTGAGAGAAGACCAAGTACTCCTGCCTTGCTACAGCCTCCTATCAGATCAGACTTTGCTCCAGATCCACCACCAGCTCCATTGCCCTTCTCTGGCCATGCTCCAGCACCTCAATGTCTTTCTTGTCATGAGGGGCCTGAAACTGAACACAAGATTCAAGGGGAGGCCTCACGAGTGCAGCAGAAAAAAGCAGTGAGGTTTCTCAAAGTACTCACATGGGGCTTTCTGGGATCCCCTTGATCCCCCATAACCTGTATGTGTCACTGGCCTTTTATGCCTTGCCGTTGGATGTCTCGATAAATACACACCAAGAATACAATACGGAGTATATCTTCCTCCAAATGTTAACTTTCTATCCTTCTGACATTCTAGGTTATGCTTTTTTCCATTCCAGTTGAAAATCTAAATAATACTTCACTTTTAACAGCTTCAATCCCAAGAGAATAAGAAGTATATAGGTTTTAGAGATCAAATTAAAGGCATCTCCATTATTCAAATTGTAGGATTGTTTAATTCATATCAGATGGTTCTCCTTAAAATTAAAAAAAACCCAAACTTACCTTTCAGACCATTATTGAAAATGTTGTAATAAAAATAGCTTTCATGAATTTTTTGTATGGTAGCATTCATTTGTTTGATCTCTCAGTAGAATGACTAACAGTATGGTTTGGTGTCACCTTAACCAATTTCAATCTAGCTTGAATACAGAGCCATACAAATTCTCTCTGTATAGGCATTAAAAATAGACTGGAACCTTCAAAGGATGTTTCATCTCATCCTAGAACAGCATTATAGGACGGCTGGACTGCCCTCAATGTGACTGTCTTTCACCATCGATCATAGAGTCTGGATGGAAGGCTTAGACGTGAGCAGTTAATTTTTTGTAGTGAAAGCCAGGTGATATGAACCCATTCTGTGGTGCAGGAGGAAATAGCACGGGATTACGTCTCCTATTGGAAACCACGTGGACAATTAACTGCATTATAGCCTTCTAAGTGTATTAGTTGCATCACCTACCAGCTATTAGATAAGTTGAGCCTTAGACAGGAGTTGGGGCATTTGAATTATTACTTTACCCAACAGACTAGGAGAGCACTTTTGAAGCACCTCTCCTGCTCACCCCCACCTCGTGCAGTTTGGCTCACATTGCAGAGCAGTCCTGGAATACATGAACCAGGCTTCTTCCTGGTGTTGCAAACCTGAATTGCATGCTCCAGGACGACAGGTAAGGCTCTGCAACTGCTCCTGGGCACCCAGGCCTTGAAGACTGAGTGTAGATCAGAGTTCCAAGAAATAACACCGTAACATCATTGTGCAATGACTTTCAGAAAGGTGGAGTGCGGCTGCCCTGTACTCTGAAACAAATGTAAGGTAGTAGTCGCTAGAGGGACCCCTTTAATCATCATATCCTACATCAAACTCCACTATCTTGGGCCTTCAGCTCTAAGATGTTGAAGCACTTCAACAGGGTCACGGGGTGTTACTGCCTCCAGTACTCAGTAAAGAAAATGAGGGTAAAAGGACAGGAGTATGCAAGGCTTCTGCAAAATTCGACATTCATTCCGCATTCTGAAAAAATACAGACTTTTTAAAGATTTCCTCACAGAAAACCAGCTAGTGCAGATTCAGTGCAGTGGTTGGGAACAGAATTAGCTTCACCTAGACCTTTTAAAAATGTCGTCTTTAAGTAGCACCAGTGAAAGGTCATTCACGTTTTTTTCTTTCAAAGATCAAACACCAGAATGGGCACAATTTGCCACTCTGAAAATCTTCAGACCACAAGCACAACCCTCCTTCCTTTAACTTCATTATACCATAGGTGTGCCCAGCTGGCAATTCCCAGCAGCCAGACTTCAACAAGTGCTACTTAGAGCAGCAAATCGGTCTGGCTCTCTCTGTGTTTAAAGAAGGCTGTATAAAAACAGCAGAGGCACATTCCTGCAGTGTACTTGAAGACATGCATTCAATTTTCTGCTGTACTCTAAATTTAGTAAATAACATAGCAGTTACAGTTTGTGGTTCTCTGTTACAAACTCTGTAGAATTTGCAAGAAGTCCTGGAAAAAACACAGCAAGGATATGAGAGCTGTGGAGAGGGCCCCAGCTGCAAAAGAGGCTCTCTCAGTCAGCACGGCCCTGCAGGGATTGATTGCAACCCAGAGAGAAAAACCCAGAAGCAGCTCAGAAGCTGTTTCTTTTCAGAAAATATGCAGCAGTAGAGGGCATCAGACAACAAGAAATCCTATAGACCTCAATGAATCCTTGAAATGCTAAAGGCTCAATGAGGGGAATGGGAGCTAGAGAGGTACAGATTGGGATTCTCTTATGCGGGTGGGGATCAGAAAGCAGACACTGAGAGAAGTAAAACCAGACACATCACTTCTTCTGTGCATGTTGTCTGTAACCACTCCAGCATGCTAATGCCGTGGTGGGAAGGAACAGGGAAGGGATCACCTGTGGTGCTGTAACTTGCCTCAGAGGTACTCCACTAGCAATGCAACCTGAGCACTGCAGCTGATACCAACTCACCACAACATCTCCCTTCTCTCATGAGATACAAAAAAATGCAGGAAGCTCTCTGTTACTAAAGCAAGGTTGCTGTTGAGTAATGCCTCATGCTGTCCCAAAACAAATCAGTACAAGAGTACTCAAGAAAAAATCAAGAAAGGAAGCATTAGCCAGCATGTTACCTTAATCTGTCCCTTTGAGCAATGACTAGAAAACAGGCAGCACTCAGAAGTGAAGCCGAATGACTCATTTTCTGAAAAAGCAAATTCAAGCCTCTTACAGGCATTTCCTCCCCACCCTAGAACTATTTCTCTCTGCATGTGCAGAGATAATCACCTCACTGCAGCAGGCACTCAGGGTTGCCATAAAGCCAAGAAATTAGCTCAATTTCTATTTCTACAACAAAGAACTGCTGCTCTGTACGTACAGCGATTTTCTCTTTTCCTTGGTGGAAGTGAGGAGAGGTTTATTGGGAACTGTTATTTACAGTGCCTTTCATGGGAGTGTCTCAGACTTGAAAGAGCTCATTCCCGTCCCTTGAGAGACTGGTGGTTAGGCAAAAAGCATTTTAGCTGTGTCTCTGACGTTCCCTAGCCTGACCCTCACGCACTGTGTGAACGTCAGAGCTGTGCAAACAGCAGGGGGATGTGCAGCTTGAGGCTGCATGGCAAGCCAGAACATCCAGCTGCTTGAAAGCTCTGGCATAACATGCTTTTCCCGTGGTGAACTGTGGGACGTGCAGCTAGGACACGTTTCAGGACTGCCTTCAGAAACGCTGCGCAGTAGTAACAGTCCTTGTGCCGAAAAGATTTGGAATCGTTTTAAGTCACCAGTCTATCAGCTGCCTGCTTTGAGCATGACTTGGCCAGGTACTGTATTCCTCCCTTACTATGTTGGGAAATACACAATAAAATGTAAATGGCTATTTGGAAATTTTTTTTTTTTTTTTTTTGCTTCTGTAGATAAAAATATCTCAAGGAAGTTTTTAAAATACTTTTCCCTTTACAACTACAAGACTATGTACAAAGTGAGAGCTGCAGGCTATGTGTTTACAAGTCTGGGTTTTCTTTTATCTGTATCAAGTCTACAAAATAGTAATTTTTAAAAGAAATTTTCACAGACTGAACTGTACTGAATTGAGCGGTATTAACCGTGTGAGTTTTCACAGAGTTTTGCCAAACTGATGCCACTAATGCCACGAATGCGTACTGTTTTCAAAAAGAATGTAGATAAGTACATCTAAAAATATGAATATTTTCTCTTACGAAAACTGGCTTGAATTGGATTTTAGTATCTTGTAAGTATTTTGTTGGAAAGGTAGAAACTGATTATAAACTTTGAATCAATACAGGAAAACAATTGATAAAATATGAAAGATATGCCAGCTATGCCCCCCAGGGTTATTAAAATAGATGAAGAAAGGGATAGAAACTAAATTACTTTGGGGGAGGGATTAACAATGGGAGAGGGAGGGAAGAGTTTTGCTTGGAGCCAAATTCAGTTCAGATAGCAGAGGGGACTGTTTGCTTGCAGTTTCTCTGCCTGGACTCCCATCACCTTTCACTGGGGAAATGGCTTGACAGAGATAATACGAGTCAGTATAATAAACCAGTAGCTGTTTTCTGAATATTGCCTGCTGTTTTACAGGCAGCTTCTGGGGAAGCTCAGCCTCAGGCTCCGGGCTGTGCTTTAAATCAGTCTCTCTACTGTGAAACACAGGCAGTTAGTGACAACCAACTGCACAATTAAATCTGATTATTTCCAACTCCCTTTTACTTCAATAGTTTTGGAGGCTCATAGGATGTAAATTTGAGAGATGGCTGAGGTGTTGTCCTGTACTTTTCCTATAACTACTTAGGATGCAGCAGAGGCACAAACTCAAATGTGGGAAACTGAGTAGATAGCAACGCTACATCAGCTCTGGTGCTTGTAAGTGTTTGGATGCCAGTTTTCTAGGCCCAGAAATTTAATTTTTTTCCATCACAGCTTGTAGTGTTGATGGATAAAATGCAAGCACTATGGATATTAACTGAACTGCTTAATACATCATTCCTGGAAAACAAAAATAAATATGAAACAAATGTAATTTATAAAATTGAGATGCTTGGGATAGTTCAGCCAGGAATGGGATAAATTTGAAAGAAGTCTATTTTAAAGCTTTTGAACTAAACTCACTTGGCCCTTGCTTCAAAGTCTTTAAATAGTTTGTCTCACTGTCCTGACAGTGAGAGGAAAAGCCCCAGAGAGACCTCTTCATTCTCAGAGTTAAGTAACAAGAGGTCACATATTCTTCTAAGAAACTATAATTGTTGGAAAAAGATGACTAGAATTTCTACAACTAAAAATACCTCTTACAAGCCTGAAAGGAAACTTAGCACATTATGTGAAAAAGCACAATGCTGCTACTGTCTATGATTACAGAAAAATAAGCTATCTTGAGGACTGGATTTTAATAACCTTTTTTCTCCTTTCTGAACAGTAAGTATTTTTTATACATTCATGTGAGAGAATATAATTATTTCGCTGTTTTGAGATAAACTTTTTTACACAAAAAGAAAATTTCCTCTAATAAGTGAAGGGGTAGCACTAAAAATAGCATTAATGCCTTTACTCTTCTTCATTTAGGGTCTGATCTGAGGTGCACTGGAGTAAAGGAAACAGAATGTTAACAGGTTTTAAGTTTTTAATCTATTTTTATTGCAGTGACTACTAGGAAGATGTAACTGGGACAAGATACTCTTGGTTTTGCAGGATTTGAACACTCCAAATGCAGAAATGATTTGGCAACTAACATCTCATCGGTAAGAAAAAAATCATGAGTTACTGTTATATCATATTTAGATCTAAAGTGAGTGAAGCTTAATAATGATGTAATACTGTATTATAAAAGAGTAGCATTGTTTATCTCACAATGTGGTTTTTGTTTGTTTTTCTTGTTATTAAATTTTTCACATCCCAAAGATCCCAGTCTGGGCAAAAAAGATATCAGAGGAAGTTGATCCCATTCTCAGCTTCCCAGACCAACTTTTAATAAACATCCAAAGCCATAAGCAAAATCACTTGTATGCCATCTGCTACAGGTAAATTCTCATGTGAGACTGCTCACAGGAAACTTGGAAACAATCAATAAAGGAGATTTTAAAGCTATGGTCCTGACATTTTCCTCTCCATTACATCGGATTGGGTAAATGATGAACACTTAGCACGCGCTCTGTATCTGGACAGAGTGGTCTGGTCTGCAGACAAGCTCACATCGAAGGGTCTCTGGCCACGTGCAGGGCAGGTAATGAATGGCCAGGTCACTGACTTCTTTCCTTCCTCTGTGTTTCAGGTCACCCCTGGTTACACGCCTGATTCTTGGTCTGCTTCTGCAAGCACCACTCACACAGCTTTCCACCATCACGCAGCCAAACTTTGTCCTGTTGCTGGCTGATGATCTCGGCATAGGTGATGTAGGTTGCTATGGGAATGATACCATCAGGTAAGGAAACAGACCTTAAGGGTGAACAGATCTGGTGTGATATTTAATGTAAACCTGAAATCCTCTGCCCAGGATTATCTCATAGCCTGGAGGGCATTTCCAGGGCCAGCCCTGCTGTGTGGCGCTGCTTTACTCTGGGAATCTGGCAATTATTCTTGTGTATTCCTTAATGCCTAACACTCAAAAAACAGCTAAACCCAGAGATAGAAATGTTGTCTCCTCTTTCAATGTATAGCTTCATTTTCATTTCAATGTATATTTCATACGTTTCATACATTTCAATGTATATTACCTCATTTTAATTGTGTTGCCATTCTTTCTCAGTCTCACATCAAAACACAGTTAAATGACTGCAGTGAGCAATGTTACCAGGAAATATTTCTCTTTAACACCTCAAGGACATAGAATTTGCCTTCTCTTTGAAAACTGTGCCACAGTATTGCCTGCTGGTTTGTAAGTTGTTTGAACAAAACCAAATTTGCTATGATCCCTCCCCTCATCCAGCAAAGTTCTTGGAATCTCACCCTGAGAGGCTTCAGTCAGCAAGTTCCTGACAGGCAGCTGGTGATTGTAGGTAGCTGATAGGGTTCTGCAAGGCCAGGCCTCCACAGCATCATCCTCAAGGCATGGATTTTCTTTTCAAGACCAGTGGGCTACATTCAGGGTGTACTAGCAGGGTGACTAAGTTCCTGGGCTCTCTTAGCTATTGGTTCTCTGCCGTGCTAAGAATGGCAAGATTTCGAAATAGCAGTTTGGGAGCAGACCTAGTGCTCCTTTGAGGAGGAACATTTATCAGCTAACTGAGATGGCAATTGTGCTGAAGGGTGGAACTACACCAACTGCTTTGCCAAGTTACCCTGGACTGCACCTCTGAAGAAAGGCTGTAGAGAATAAGAAACCTTGCTGCAGATGTTGTTTCCTGGCAGTGTGTCTTTGAGGAAGGAATCCATAACAGTACGAGTACAAAGCAACAAAACATCTAGGATTTTTCAAAATCTTACTGAAGGTTTTGTCTACACGTGAACGCCACTGAACTGATAATTGCAAAAACAAAATTGTAAAACTGAAGTTTAATCTAATTTAAAATAGAAGTAAGCACACTTTGAATTGGAAGAGAGGAATATTGTATTCTGAAATGTAAGATATCATCTTGTCTGTAACTAGTGTGCTAGGCAAGCTTGTTTTTATTGGTTGCCAGTTGCTTGCAAAACACCCTCCTCTCACCTACTTACGTTGTGGCTTAATTCATGTTGCCAGAAGAGATTACCACTAGAGTGTGAAAACATGCAGCAGTTCTTTCCATTTTTCTCCTTTTCCCTTCATTACAAATGTCAGGAGAAGTACCTTGTTTGCTTCCTTATCTGTACTGTAAGTGATGTAGCATCTTGTCTAGCCAAGCAGTGTCACACTGTGGCAACTGAATTACCATTACACTGATACACGGAGCCTGATACACCGCTCTTTAAGAAGCTAGAGTAGGAAACACAGGTCTGGAGGAATTAAAGGTCTTTGCTGTGAGGGTGATGAGGCACTGGATCATGTTGTCTGGAGAAGCTGTACATGCCCCATCCTTGGAAGTGTTCAAAGCCAGGTTGGATGGAGCTCTGAGCAACCTCATGTAGTGGAAATTGTTCCTGCCCATGGCAGGGGGGTTGGAACTTTGTGATCTTTAAGGCCCCTTCCAGCGCAAACCACTCTACAATTCTATGATTTCTGCAAGACTCTTCATAGGACATGGGCAAAAAAGAAGGAACGGTTTGCTTGAAAGTAATCCAGGTTCTGACTGTTAATGAAGAAAGAAAAAGAGAAATATTTCCCCATCACTTGAGAAAATTTAAATAAATTACAAAAATATTTCTTGGCCATCTTCAAATAGAAGAAACTTCCAAAAATAAAGATAAGTATATAATTTCTTATTCCATTGAAATACTCTCTGGATGATATCTGGTGGCATTGGTTGCATTTTTAGGACCCCGAACATTGATCGCTTGGCAAAGGAAGGAGTGAAGCTGACCCAACACATTGCTGCAGCTCCACTTTGCACCCCCAGCAGAGCAGCTTTCCTCACTGGCAGATATCCTCTCCGATCAGGTTTGCCTTGCAAAGCCACGCACGCTTTATACATTGCTTTATTGCTGGAGAGAACAATGCGGTACAATGGGCACGGAAGAAATGCGGGTGTGCAGATAGGAGGGGTGTCACAGACATGCTGTCCCTCACTGAGACACACGAGATGTCAGGTAGGCTAAGTACCTCTGAGGTGGCATCTGTATTTGTGGGGTATTTGTGAACTGATCTGGGGGGAAGCAGAGCAGAGAAGAACCAGCTCTGCAGAGCATCTTGGTCTCCCCCAACACACAATTTTGGTTAAGTTTTGATGCTCTGTTGTACAGATTGCAGCCAGAATGGAGTTAGAGCAAACTGTTGCATTCAAAAAAGTCATTATACAAAACATGAATAATAGTAACCACACACTTACAAAGCACTAGTTAAATTAATTTCTGTCACAGGTCACTCCTCATCAGATGTCAGAAGCAGCTCAGCCCTGCAGGGAGCAGAGTAGGCCTGGGCAGGTGTGTGTCCATTCCCTCCAGTCAAGGTGCAGAACGAGTCATTCGTGGGAAAGCTTCTTTACGTATCTGTCAAAATTAATCTGTCCTAGGAGATAACAGCTTGACAGCAGTATTATTTTTCCCAGTTGTGTTTTTGAAGAAAAAACACTATCCTGTCAAACTGCAACCCTGAGATGAAGAGGTATGAGAAACAAATAGCTCTACATGTTTCTAACAGCAACCCTCAAATGCTTGTTCTATTGCAAATTATCTTCCGAGCCGTCATTCCCGAGGCATTTTGAAGCTGATATGTCATCCTACTTTTATCATGACAGCTCCCACTGGGACTGGTAGCTTGAAAACACACATGGGCTTGTACAGACCCTTTCCCACTGTAACAACAGGGCCAGAGACATTCAACACTGCAATGACAGATTGAGCTTTACATATCGCTGTATGATGGGGTTATGCCAGTATAAAATGCCAAATGGTAGGGTGTAAACCTGCAGGTGAAGAGAAGATAGCTACCCTGTGCGGCTCAGAGATCAGATACCAGCCATGCCACTGTGCAAGGAAATCCTGAGTTCCCTGGCAGGCTTCAGTGAGCCGGAGTTTAAGATTGACAGACGGCTGAAGTCTCCTTATACTCGTCCCTGCCCTCACATTCACACTAAGCAAGTGTATTTCATACAGCCTAGGTGCCACTGGGACTTATAAAATCTCCTATACAACCATGTCATTCCAAATGAAGTGAAATTAAAGAAAAAAAAAGTCTCAGTATGAGATACAAAGAAGAAAGAATAGGCACTATGGCGAGTCTTAACGCTTTCTTAATCTTGTCCAGGGTCTTAGATTCATTTTCGCAAACAGATAGCATTAGGATAAATGTTTAACACTATCATTTCAATGAAATCGGGAAACAAAAAGGTGTGTTGGCTAAAAGTACTCAACTTTTTGTACTTATTCAGATTGTTTTTTATCTTATTTTTAGGGATGGATGCTATAAATGATTACCGTGTTATTTTTTGGAATGCTGGCTCAGGAGGGCTTCCTCCAAACGAAACCACTTTTGCCAAAATATTGCAGCAGCAGGGCTACAGCACAGGACTGATAGGTATGGGAGCACTCCTCTCCTAAAGATGTTCTTGAATGTGTTTCACCTGCACATCTCACTCAAACCATTTGTTTTAGTTAGTAACTGCTCATACTTCAGTTGTAATATTTTTACTTCCTGATTAAGAGTAATATGTAAGAAGAAACTCTGACCCAAAAGTACCTCTCTTAAAAGAACAAGCATATGATAAAGAGGAGAATCTTTGCCACTGACTCACTTTCAAGCACAGCCGTGGTTGTTAAAATACATAACAGAAAATGTTATTAATTCCTGAATATTATTGTACCAGGTATAAGATACTTATTCCAATATTATTTCATTTTTTAAAACGTAAAAATATGAGTGCCATTTAAATATGCATGATGATGTTTTACACAGTTCAGAGCAGATTCACACAAAAAGGAACAGCTGCTACTTAAAACATTAGAGACAGTTAATAGTGTCACAAGACTGGGCCTTTCAGAAACAGAAACAAAGCAATTATTTTTTTCTTCAGTCACGGCATGCCACTGTAGTTCACCAGCATTTCAGTACAGTCCAAAAATGCTGTACTGCCCAAAAATTCTTCAGCATCAATGTGAATTTCATTTTACTTTATATTTTATAGTACTATTTATTTTTTTTTACAGTTGTAACTTTTAGTCATGATCCTGTTTCAAATAATTATTTCTCTTAGATGTGTCACATAGTTCCACACGCTGATAAAGCATGAACATTCCTGGCTGATTTATCAGTTATTTGCCCTACCTCATCTGAGCATCTAAAATGTCAAAATCCAAAATCTGTATCTAGTACATAAAAATATTAGCTGCACAAACCAACTGAATGTATTAATAAAAGTTCCTGCAGAAATAGATTTGTACTCATTCAATAGAATAAATCTAAACCACACAGGACAAAACTAAGACAAGCCTTCCAAGCAATTTAAATTCTACATTACTGAAGCTCCATCTACTGTTAGTTTTGTAGTGGTATTATTTTAGTTGTTTTAATCAGCTCATAAAACAGACAGTGCATGCTTCATCCTGGTTTCAGCACATTATCACTAGCAAAACAATCAGATTTGTCTCCTCTCTCCCCAGGGAATTGCTCTGCAGAAAACTTGTGCTGCTTACTTCCCAGAAGCAAAATGGGGAGGTATTTCCCCTGTGGGCATCTCAGCTAAAATCACACTACAGATGTCAAAAGCATCACTTAGATTAACTGGATTGACAGATCCTGATTAATTGCACCATGGGAGATGATGGAAAGCACCAATGATAATTGACACTCAAAAACCCACAAGAACTTTACATTCAAGTCACGAAGCAAAAAATCTTAACACAACATCTACCCATGTCACCACAGCTGAATGAGCACTAAGTAGTCTCACCTGAATTGTTTGTGATTGTTTTGCCCTGAGCACAACCAGTTTAATTGCAAAGTTAAATCCTATTAATAACCTGCAGCTTGAGGTGATAATGAGATTTTTGTTGGGAAATGCTTTGAAGGTACTTTGTAGTCAGAACACCAATGCTGTATAACTAATGCCCTCAGAGATTAATTTATCTTAATTATACACTTAGTTTAGCTTCTGGAGATTTGATTCTTTTTTAGCATGTCAAAAACCTTTATCGACCTCGGCTGGAGATTTAGGTATTGGAGTGCATCTGAGTTCCAAGATACTTCAGCTGGACCTGTATTTATGACCAATGCATCTATGTATTGATTACAAAACTCTTTCATTCTACAGCTGGCTCTAAATATGTCAGAAGGTAAACTGAGTAGAGATTTTAGCTGAAAGTGATTAATCCAACCTACAATAGAACTTCCATTCTTTCTTTATATTTACTGCTGAGAAGCAGCAATTTTTCTCCTCTGAGGCAGTTTTTCTGCTCCTATTGTAATGCACCGCAATTCTGTTAAAACCTTCTCAGGGTTGGCTGCTAGTATACGTACTGGTAACATACTGAAGCATTTGTTGAGGATAACATCATCCCGGAAGTGCACAGTTCCTCTCTCCACAATAAGAATTAGTTTCAAATTAGTTTTCGAGTAAAATTCTTAATGTCGATTTTGATCTGGCATCCAAGATCTACATAAAATGCAATTAAACCTCTGATGAATGGCAGAGTTTGTTCATTCAATTCAAACATTCACAAACCTCAGTGTTTGAAGCAATTGGGCCAACTTGCTATGTCACCATGTAAGTGCCTAACTAGTCTGAATAGACGGGAGGGAAAGCAAAAGCATGGTTTTGATGTGCCATTCATCATAGTAGTTGGTATGTTCCTAACAAAGAACAAATTGTGTTACAAAAGGTCAAGAGATGTTCCTTCTGATATATTAAGACTTCAGTATTTAAAAGAAGTAGGCTTTAACTTTTAAAAATTTGATTAAATACAAATAAGTGGCAAAAATATTTATAAAAAAAAGTCTTTTATTCTCATTCAGTATATGGAGATATAACGATCATCAGAGTTACTCACAAATGTACAGCTTCATGTGAAATCCTGATCCCCTGAGCTTGAGTTTTTCTGGATCCAGTGGTTTGTCTGGCAAACAGTTACATGAGCTGCCCGTTTGGCTACTCTATCCACATCTCCCCTATCAATCTGGCACCAACACTGAGTGTTGCCATAGTCCGGACATCAAGCCCTTCAAAACCTTCCAGGAACAAGTCTGCCTAGCACTTTGAAGGTAAAGGGACAACAAAACGAGGTTATTTTGCCCGATGCTTACAAAAGGACAGTTCCTCCTATTTAATACTTGACAGGTTACCAGGAAGGCCGTACATTTTTACTCAGTTCTGAATTTTTCTCAATTTCTAATTGCCTTTATATACAATTTTTAATGTTCAAGCAAAGCTACAGGGCAGGAACATATATACAGAGCACCAATAAATGTGTTGAAAATTTTAGAGGTTTACTTTAGTCAATCCCATTATATAACTACATACTTGGTATATTTCCATGTAGGATGAAGAAGTTATCACAAGCAGAAAACAACTAACCATTTTTTGAGAAATGTTTTGTGTAAGGAAAAGTCCATTCTTTTAAAATATTCTCTCTTTATATTTTAATAATCTGTATTTTCAGGGAAGTGGCATCAAGGTGTGAACTGTGAATCCCGCAATGACCATTGCCATCACCCTTTAAATCATGGATTTGACTATTTCTATGGGATGCCTTTTACACTGATAAGTGACTGTCAGCCAACGGAAACACCAGAGATGGACAGAGCCTTTAGAAGGAAACTCTGGCTTTCCACTCAAATGATTGGCCTCATTACACTCACTGCTGTCCTTGGAAGACTGACCGGCTTGATTTCAGTCCAGTGGAAAACACTGACCTGCCTTGCCGGTTTTAGTCTCCTGTTTTTTGTATCCTGGTTCTCAAGTTATGGATTTGTACGGTACTGGAACTGCATTATGATGAGAAACCATGAAATTACTGAGCAGCCAATGGTGACAGACAGAACTACGTTCCTTATCTTGAGAGAGTCCATTTCATTTATTGAAAGGTGAAGTGGGCTTCCTTTGACCACAAATTTTCTGGTTCTTGCACATTTTGCACTTTTTAAACAGCACCTTCCTGTTTCATGTCTTCATAAGCTTTTATAACTGTTACAATATTATGTCGTATTATAAATACTATTATTTTTATTCCTTTTAAACAATATCAATAATTGTATCATATAATAATAATATTTAAAAAGCTGCTGCTTAAGGATGCCCCTTATTCCCAGCTTCAGTAAAGCTGATAATATTTCCCAATTTTCATGGGTTGTATTTAATACTTCTAGGCTATATTTAAGAAATATGAATATCTATCAATGAGACCAACATTGCAGCTTTAAGGAATAGCAGGTGATGTCAGAAACGCGTGTGTGGGCCAGGGAAGGAGAAGCAGAGCTGTGATGTAGCCTTATCATATGGACTGATAAGTGAGTAACAGCTGGCAGGAGATGAACCTGCTGCCTTCACTTCAGTAGCACAGTGGTGCTTTGCAATAGCAGAAAGTGGATCTTCAATCTGGAAGTTTTCTATCTATGATTCAGGGTGGAAAAAGAATATTTTTATATAGGCCTAACATTATTCTATCAGATCAATCCTAATCACTGGGTTATAATATCTTACAAAGTAAGGTTTTTCTGAAGGGCTTGTTGCAATATCTATACAAAAATAGTACCCTTTTTCATTACAACTGATCTGCGTTGAGAACCTTCCTCTCTAATAACACAGTGTTGATTTCTGTTTTGTAGAAATAAGCACAAGCCATTCCTCCTCTTTCTTTCCTTTTTGCATTCCCACACCCCTCTCCTCACCACGGAGAAGTTTCTTGGGAGCAGCAGACATGGTTTATATGGAGACAATGTAGAGGACATGGACTGGATGGTGGGTAAGTCAACATAGCATATAACAATGTCTCCAACTATCTAATACCTAGGTCTAAATAAAAAGTTGTTATTAAAAGAACAAGGAAGATAATTAAGATTGTGTACAAAAAAATCCTAAGCTTTTCATGAACGTCTGTCAATCTTGTGTGAGCACTGTTGATTTATGTTGTTGGCTTTTTACTTTCTCCAGTCTTGGACCAAATGTTCACTTTAGGGTTTTTTTGGTCAAGTGTTTACAAGTCTTAACCATGTCCCCTTAGCTCCTGTCAAGGAGCTCTCCTGCTCTTCTTACCAAATATGTGCAAATTATTTCGTTTTCTATGATTAGTAAAGACCAGGTCATTTCAGGTTCTTATGATCCTTTCTAAGTAGGACACATCAGAAAGTGATAAAATCGATAAGCAAATTAATTCCAGACAAAAAACAGCAGGCCATTTACTTGGGGCAGCTGCATTAAGCAGAGTATTGAATATTTTTCAGCCACGACCATAAATCCAGAAATGTTCATCAATGTCAACTTGCATGCCCCCCACGATAAGATTCATGTTATTTTTCAGGCTGTTTTTCTGGAGGGGAAGGAGAATTATTTATCATTCAGTCATGACGGACAAAAAGTATCCACTTTTACAAAAGAGAGAAAAGTCAGGTACACATACAGGAAGAATTTGGTTTCAAACCTAACTGTTAAACATTTACACACCACAAATATAATTATGAACATCAGAAACAGCTCAAGAATGACTTTTAAATTTAAAGGAACTTTGTTAGCAATGCATATTATATTCATACAGTAATGTAGTGTAAATCCTAACTGTGGTCTAGACAATATAAGACAAAGGTAACCTTATGTTTTTTCCATATATTTCATGATGGCCACTACTGATGCAGACACTAACTTTTGGGGGCCATAGATCATAATTTTTTCCATATTTTTACAGTACATGGTAGGTTTTGCCCTTGACAATACAGGCATCTTGTCTGTGACTGTGGTTCTTGCACTCCTTGTTAAAATACCAATAATAAAGTGGTTACAGTACATCACAAATTTTCTGTGCTTTTATAGACAGTGAAATCATAACTACAAATATCAGTCTTAGAAAATATTAAACAATGAGCAGCCTTACTTAGGTAAGAATTACACTGGTAAATGTTTACAAGTCAGAGGTTAAAAATTATGTAGTATGAGGGATATTTTTGCTTTTTAATATACAGATATTCTTGTGTTTACAGGTCAGGTTCTAGATGCTATTGACAAGGAAGGCTTGAAAGATACTACACTAGTTTACTTTGCCTCTGATCACGGGGGATGGCTGGAAAGACAAGAAGGCAAAAGGCAGCTGGGTGGCTGGAATGGAATATACAAAGGTAAGAGCTGTCAGGGACAGTAGCAACCCAGCAACAACTTGCAAAGAATTTAGGTCACCCCTACGGCTTAAGTAAGATTGTACACTCAAGGAGTAACACTAGTTTATTACCAAGAAGCAAATACATCTCATTCTAATTAAGCATGTAACAATGTAGTAAATTCTAACCTGGGCAAGTGTCCTTTATAAGCATGAATTCTCAAATTGTCGAGGGGCTGGTCTAGTTAACACACTTTCACTGATGCTCAGTAGGAGCTTAGCAGCAAAATCAAAAGAGTAAAGAAGGTTCATAAAGGTAACATGATAATACAATAAAATTTGTGTAAAATTTCTCTTTATTTTAAATCAAATTCATTTTAATTTTTTCTTTTTCTTTTTTTTTAAATGAAAGGTGGAAAAGCTATGGGAGGCTGGGAAGGAGGAATCCGTGTCCCAGGGATATTTAGATGGCCAGGAGTGTTACCTGCAGGCACAGTTATTGATGACCCTACAAGCCTTATGGATATTTATCCTACAGTAGTTCATTTGGCTGGAGGGGCAGTGCCTCAGGACAGGTACAGACAAAAGTATCTTTGTTCCTCCTTCTTTCCCAAAACAATGGAAAATCTAGCTTGGAAACTCATTCTAAGAGTTTGATGTTTTCTTTTACAGTCCTGCTGCTTTTCTAGATACATCAATGTCTACGAGTTCAGTCACCTCTTCTCTACCTTTGAGGTTCCGCCCCTGCCTGCCATCTGCTGCAATCCTCTTTCTTGTGCAGAGCTGCCAGTTCCAGCGAGAGGTGTGCAGAAGAAGCGCAGTCCTGTTCAGCTCACCTCAGCCGTGTGGTCTCTGTTTCTCCTGCTAGGGTAATCGACGGCCGGGATCTGCTGCCTTTACTGCGAGGAGCAGTGGCGCACTCGGAGCACGAGTTCCTGTTTCATTACTGTGGTGCTCACTTACACGCGGTGCGGTGGCACCAGAAGGACAGTGAGTACACAGCTCCTTTCCAAAGAATTATATTCAGTCTATGGGGGTACCTTGTTCTAATACTTTTGTTTCTGGGATTGCATCTTTCCAAGTAGTTCCAGGTGTAATGTGGTAAGGAACTTACTAGCGTTGCCTCTCTTGTACAGCACCAGGACAAATTACAATACTACATTAACTAATATGTGTAGAGCAGAAGTGCATCCAGAAGGGAACTCTGGAAAAACATTCACTCTTCCTTGTGATAACTGACATTGTTATAACCAGCCTTCTGTGATTCTTTCTCTCCTGCCAGCTGGAGCTGTTTGGAAGGCTCATTATGTGACTCCCATCTTCAGTCCTCCTGGAGCTGGGGCTTGTTATGACAGAGGATTTTGCCCATGCTTTGGGGAGGGTGTGACCCATCATGAGCCTCCATTGCTGTTTGAGCTCTCGCAAGACCCTTCTGAAGCCAAGCCTCTCTCGTCTGACACAGAGCCCTTCTTTGACGCTCTCATAAGGAAGATTGGCAGAGCCATAGAGGAGCATCGCAGGACTCTGACTCCAGTCCCAGAGCAGCTCTCTGTGTCCAACGTGGTGTGGGAGCCGTGGCTGCAGCCGTGCTGTGGGACGTTCCCATTCTGTTGGTGTGATAAGGAAGGTGATAATAAACTTCTTGACCTATAAAGCATAGAACATGATACTTTCTCAAAAATGTGTTTAGATTAAGAGTGTTTCCTTTGGAGGTGTTGATCTATGAGTCATTTGTTTCTCTAAATTAAGCCTTTATAAAATAATTGTTCCAGTGAATGGAACAGTATTTATTAAGGGTAGCTTTAAGCTGGACACTGTCAGGGAGGGATCAAGACAATGATCTGAAGACCACGTTTTAACTTGCATCTGCTGACAACTGAATGAGTAGCTCTAATGCACTGAAGCAGGCCAAGATTAGAGCTGTACAAGTAATGGTATAACTTATGTTTTGACGATTCTGAATGTATATTCAGAAGTTTTGCTTTGGGTTTTTGTGCTGAATTTCTAAGTGATTCCTGGACTGAGGTCTCCCTTAACTTTGTTATCCTTATCTCCCTATCCTTTTGTTATCCTGGCAATGCATGGTGTGACCCTATAATAAATTTTTGCAGACTATTGCTTCCAAAATAATTAGAAAATAATCTTGCCTGCAGTTCCTTCTTGCCTTGTAGCTAGTGACTCCAGCAGCAGTGATGATGACAGCTGATTGGCCTGGGCAAGGCGTACAGCTTGGAAACATGACAAGATGGGCAGTGGCTGTCTGCGCTCTTGAGGGGGTGGGACTCCTCTGGTTGGAGTCAGCCTCTTTGGATGGAGAAGAAATAAAGGAAAGGATTGTCCTTTTCCAAAGCTCCCTTTGCACCCAGCTCCCTACACAGCACTGGCAAGGGCCTTTTGGCATTGATGGCCACAGCAGTGCCACACTGATGAGCAGTTCAGTCATCATCAACAGGACTGCACAAGTTCCCCTGCTGCCCAGATCTCAGTCACAACTCTTTTCTGCTGGCAAGTAGCACGTTCAGAAAAGACCCTTTGAAAGATGCCAAACACTAATTATGAAAACAAGCAATAATTTCTTATTAAAAAAAAAAAGAGAATTAGGGTATATTTTGCTTCACAAGTTATATTTTCACTCCACCAAAGAGCTAGAATTACTTAGGTCTATCTCTTTGCTTTTGTGCTTTTTTTGCTGCAGTTCTTTCCTTCTTTGTGCTAAAATAATTGTTCCTAATTAAGTGGTCTTGCAGGTAATGCTTTTCTTTGTAAGGATGTAAATATGTCTGTTCACATAGACATGTTTACACTGATATATCTGAATAGGTAGGCATCTGAGAACATAATTTGCCTGTTTGTTTTACTTCACTGTTTTTAACTGTTCTTTTGCAACTAACTGTTCTTTAAATCAGTGCTAGGACTGATTTATCTTGTTCATCTTCTTTGGTAAATATTTGGTTTATTTTGGTTTTATTTCCTCTTTTGTTTCCCACAATTCAGTCACTAGGAAATCTGCAGGTAAACAAAGCCCTACAGCTTGAAAGCAAAGTTTTGTCAGTGCTGTGACTTCATGTATTTCACAGACTGTTATAATTCAACCAGATGATCCATCAGTGCTATTGATGAGAAAGGTGCTCAGTCTTACTGTGAAAAATTCGAGAGATTCAGTAAATCCATCACTTTTGCATGTTCTGATTGCTGCTACTTCCTCCATTGTTAGGAATGTCTGCTTTTTTTCCTCATTTGAATGTATTCTATTTAACTGGTTCTTTCCTGGAGACTTTTAAAGGTCTTTTCATATTCAATACAAAGTGTTTTCTTTACCTGAAATTACTGTCATTGGGCTGGAATTTTTCAATTTTCTCAGTCGTTTTGGAAGATACCACTTCCATTCTCAAGCCAGTTTAGTATGTGGGATTTTATATCCTCTCAGTTTTTCAACACCTTTAGAAATGTACAGGTGTAATACCTGTGAGTATGAGTGAACCAATTTTCTTGCACTGAAATACTTCATAGCACTGTAGGATATCCATTAGGACTAGAGGGCACCAGAAAACATCTGCACTAGGATTTGTCCTGGACACTGCTGTTTGCACATGAGAGCACAGTGATCATCCCCTGCTGAGCTCCAAAGTGCCATGGGATCAACAAACATTCAGGGCTTGATAGAATGGACATTATGCTTGGAATGATGCCAGGCAATGATAAAGGCTGCCATGACAATAACATACTTGGAAACATCCTAACTAGCAAATACTAATCAGCTTGCTCACATTTCTTATTTTTTTTCCCTACAAAATTGATGGACTACTATTTCAGTGCAAATCACTTGCTAAGACTGACTTTTTCTGCTTAGTCACAACACAGTTTTCATCTCATTGATTTATGCTGGTCGTAGCCTAAGATGACGTAGATAGTGTACAAGACAGGATTTGAAGAGCATCTTATAAAACTCCTAAGATATAAATTTAGATACTGAAAATGTTTTCAAGCACAGTAGAAAGCAACATTTGAGCATGCAAATTAAGCTGTTAAAAACATAATTATCTCTTTTCATTTGAAAATTGGACATAAACTATTTGTCTGTTTTACTGAAAGGATATCTGTGAAGAAGAAGAAGAAAAAATTAATCATTCTCTAAGTAGTATTTGATCTTTTATGGGGCTTTTGTTGTTGTTTTTATGGGGTTTTTTTGGTTGATTTTGGGGTGTGGTAGGTTTTGTTTTTTTTCATTAGAATAAGAGCAATAATTTTAAGCTTCTTTTGAACTCTCCTGGACACACATTGGTCAAGTGCTTCAGCTTGACTTCAGCATATAATCATCAAAAGGATCACAGCTTTCAGTATTTCAGGCTAAGCTTCTGTGGACACCATGATAGAATATTCTGATAATTTGTCAGGCTTCACAGATTAATAGTTTTTTCCCTGAACATGCAACTTGGTATCAGTGGTGTCTACACTTGAACACTATCTCAAACAAGACTGTCTGTGCTGTTCAATAGCATCTCAAGGGCAAATCAAAATATCAGTAATCAATGGCAGTACCTGGAAACATCAAAATCAGGATTATAAATTAAAAAACTCACACAGCATCTGTCAGTATCATGAAACTGAATAGACACAATATTGCCTCATAATTTCCACTACATGTTATAACATCACATAGTATTTTACAGCTAAGCCTTTTTATCAGATCTAAAAGAAGCAATTCAGAGTTATTATTGTAAATTACTAGTAATATATAAGGGACGAGCGCTTACTTGTCCTGCTTTTCAGGATTTCGCTTCAGTTTGCATTGTTTGCTCTATGGGCCTTCACTGTTTTGTTCTTGCACACTTTAGTATCCTTCATGGTTTGTTGATGGTTTTTGTCATAAAGGATTTTACTAGTCTCAGCAGAAGACTGGGATACTTGCAAAATTCATACATGTGAGCCAGTTACAGAGCTGACTTTCTGTCATTAGGCAGTTCGTTTATTTCTTACTAGTCATTGTTGCAATTAATGAATTATTTATAACACAAAATCGAAAAGTCAAAATTGCAAGCATTTTTAAAAATACATGTTCAATCTATATGAAAGAAATTGAGAAATCAAGAAAAAATGTTGATAACCAGTAGATATGGAAGCTGATTTATTTCAACCTATTTCAATCTTTTTCTGGAGGCCAAACTAAAGATGCTGGTAACAAAGAGTGCTTTAAAAGCGTCACATCAGCTTACTATACTTCTGATTATGGCAGATGGCCAGAGACACAAGCTGGAAGAGCCTTTCTAGATGGAGAGAGTGAATTTCCACAGATGTGAGAGTTGGAAATGGAGATCTGCTCTGGAGTAAAAGGGCCGAACCCAAATCTCTACTTTCTTCACTGTGTCTTTGCAGCGGACCCTTTCAGTGAGTTTTGGTTTGTAATCCAGGAATCTTCCTCTCCTCCTGAATTGTACCATTTCTACCTAGTTCTTTCGAAGTCCCTCAAAAAAAGGAAAAAAAAAAATCTTTCTTTTCATATTTCTGAAGCTTTCCTTTAATATCTTCTCCCTAATGCATGCAAGTATCCTACTCTCCTCAACATTGTTTAACTTGAGCTGAAACCTCATTCCTTGCACTCTCATTTCTTTGCCCCACTCCATAGGCTTTTCCCAGCTGCCAACTACTTTTTGGGGTAGAAGTTTTTAGGGAAAATGTTGCAGTAACTACTGCTGTATGCTGATAACATTTAAGACCCTAATGCTCGCCTTGATTCTCATACACCACACCCACTGACAGTGCTGTGAATACCATTGTAATTATCAAGGGCTAGTTAGTAAATTCTGTTTTCTCCTCCTTGCCATAGTATTTTTTATTAATATTTAGTCTGACCTTCGAGGAAAAATATGTCTATGGCAAGAACCTCTCTCCTGTTTTCTGCCTTTCTTTGAATAAAGCCCTTACTCAGTGTATTACAGCATAACACCTTTATGCCCTCTTTTTAAACCAGTATAAGCACACATAGCCAGTAAAAAGAGGAGTCCAGTGCCCCTACGGGACTGGAAAGATGCATGGCAAGCCAGATTGTGCAACCACATGTATATTAGTGGTGGCACAGGAGAGAACTCACGAAGAGAGGAACTATAATAGCAGACAAGGAATTAGCCAGGCTGCCAGGACTGGCGTGCGCACACCAATGAGACAATACGATGATGAATTTTCTTTGATCTCAAGGGACCTGGTTGGTTCATTCTGCATTAGGCAGGGCTCTTCAATCCCCAGGATGGTTCTCCGCACGGCGTGCTGTAGCCGACAGTCTCACTGCCCGAGATTTAGGAGCTTTCCCTCCGTTACCACTAAAGCTCTTCTATTTGCCTTGGCAGTTACAGCAGCTCTATTTCCAGCATCTGCTTCTGAGCAACTCTTCCTTACTCAACGTGCTACCAGGGCAAGGCAGGGAAGCCACCCGCTGCAGCAGGCAAGATGAAGTAAATGCCTTTGCCCGCTTTTTAAAATTAGACCGACACCTGCTAATTACTCTGATACGACGA
Source organism: Callaeas wilsoni (assembly GCA_013398955.1). Lineage (NCBI taxonomy): Eukaryota > Metazoa > Chordata > Aves > Passeriformes > Callaeidae > Callaeas > Callaeas wilsoni. The sequence continues at coordinate 4,337 of VWPU01001333.1, read as the reverse complement.
TATGAGTCATAGTTTTGATAACCCCTCCTTGGAAGCAAAGACCAGAAAGCCTGAGGTGAAGAGGGAAGTGAGGACAAAGCAACAAAACTCCTGCAGTGGGTGACCATGGAGTAAGTAAAAGATTTGGGGTTTGTTTGGATTTTGAGTTGTTTGGGGGTTTTGTTTGTTTGGGTTTTGGTGGTGTGGTTTTTTAGGGTTTGGGTTTTTTTTTTTTTGTTTTGGGCGGGTTTGTTTTTTGAGGTTTTTGTTTGTTTGTTTTGTTGTTGCTGTTGTTTTGTTCTGTTAGAAAAAAAAAGGAAACAAAACAAAACCAAAAAAATAGCCCACTGCCCCCAAAAACCCCCACCCTTGCCTATGTTTTTCTTTTGGAGACAACTTTTTTCTTCCTTCTTTGAACAAAGCTGAGCTATCTTTGTCAAGAGATGAATTTGCCATCAATTGCCCCCGCGCCCTGGGGCTCAGGGTGGGAGTCGTCGCCAAAGCCGGCGCTTTCCCACGCAGATTCCACTCCATTTCCCATGAGACGGTGCTGGGACGTTGGGCTGGAACAGCGAACTCTGCCCTGCAGAGCTGTGCCTCTGCTCTTCCTCCCTGCCAAGCTCTCAGCCTCCGCCTGCCGCTGGAGCTCGTCCAGCAGGTCGTAAATAGTAAAAACAACGTGCGATTAGGGAGGGCTGCCGCGTGTGACAGGGGGAATCAGCAGAGAACAATAATTAACAAGCTGTGCTTTCCTTCCCTTTTAAGTGTTTCAAACCAAACTCCAGTTTTAGGAAGTTATTATTATTATTATTATTTCGTAGGGTGAACACAAAGCACGATTCACCTCAGGTTTGCTTCCTTGTGTTCTTCCCTCTTCCTCTGGCGGCCATGCCCATAGTTGCTGCTCTTTTAATCTCATTCTCCTGCCCTCTTTCTGTCTCAATTTTCCAGTCGTGCGCTGCTCTTGTCCTGGCTGGAAGGAAAGTTCTGTGTTCCTAGGTGAGTAGTTTGAAGCCAAAAGGCACAATTAGATCATTTAGACCAGGGATTGTTAATCATAATGTGAAAATGCTCGAGGTAATTTACAGCCGAAGGCCAGACCATCCCCCTTCCTGCTGCTGCTCTGAAGGCAGGGGACTGCTGTGCAGCAGCCTGGCCAAAACAGGGTGGCTGTAATAAATTAAAAAATTTGGGTTACTTGCCACGAGAGCATTACTTACTGACAACACAAAAAGCTAAGTAGTAACATAATCATGGTACCAAATAGCAAGGATTGATATTTTCCAGGCCACTAAAATCTGTATCCCCAGAGTGAGCACTGTTGAAGCTGGTTCCCTGAGAGTGCAGAATAGAAAGGGGGAAAAAAAAAAAAAAGATGCTACTGATAGTCTCCTGCTTTTGGCATCCTTGCAAGGGCATCCCTTGTATTTTGGTTGATGAGCAGCACCTGTTTTTGGCTCACCAGCTGCAAGCACTGAGAAACTGACTGTGCTCACACCAGCTAGGAGTTTTTAATTTCTTCTCTCTCCCCACTTGTTGCCTCTCCTCTTCTGAACATCTGTATACCTAGAAGCTATGGAAGAAAAGGGTCAACAGGGTGGAACAGTATGTGGCATATGGTATGTTGAATGTGCTTCCTCCAGAGCCATAATGCAATATGAAATTAGTTTTTTTTAATTACATTTTAATGTCCTGTTTACTGAGATGAAGCTGTTCTGTAGCATGCTTTTATACAAGGTGGAAAGCAAGTTTTTATTTTCAGCCAACAGCTAAGCAGAAAGACACTTTTATACATCACCAGTAAATATTTCTATATATGTAATAATTATAATTCACTTTTTTAATATTTAAATAAGTGTTAAAGGATTTGCAGTTTTGCTCTGGTTTTGCAAAAGTGTGCAAATTATTTCTTTCACTATCTGAAGTTAGACAAAGAAAACAAGAAGGCAAATTCTTTTGCTGTGTGTAATTACAGGCTTTTAGCTTAATTGACAGAATTTATTCCAAATTTTTCTGCTGGAGTTGGATCTCTCTTAGCATTTTTAAGAATGAGAAACTCCTTTCACTCTGGTGGATTCCCAGTGAGTGGTGGTGTTGCCAGGCTTTTGGGGATAAGGGTGAAACATGGGATATGCCTGGCTTCAATAAATATTTTGGTAATGAGGAGATATTTTTGAAGTGGAGATTTGTATTTTTTTATTCTCTGTAAATTTATCTCCTTTTTTTTGTTCAAGTCAACATATCAAGAATAATTAATTCTAATCAAGGAACACATTCAACAAGTGAAATATAGAATGGGGGAACTACGTGATGCTAAGCTACAGTTGGAGAAGAAGATGCTAGTTTTCTAGCAATTTCAGGTTTGAAGCTTGCTTTCTTGTAAAGCAAAGTTGGAAAAAAAAAAAAAGCCAAAACCAGAGCCTATACAAGGCTGCTGGCTAGCCAAAATTCTTACCGATCCATGTTGAGTTAGGTCCACCTACTTCAGCCCCATAATAAACTAAGCAAAACTCTTTTGGCTAAATCTCTTCAAGTGACTATTGAGGCAGCTGCAGACTTTGTGGCATTCCTGGCAAGTGGAATGAATTTTATTGGAAGTTGATTAAGCCTTCATTTATGGTTGACAAATTTGGAGAAAGAAATGGTATAGCAGTCGTGTAGTAACAGCTGCCGAAGAGAATAAGTTTTGGATAAGGTCTGCAGATAATCAAAATTGTTTGACTAACGCCAGTGTTTCCACACAAAACTGTTCTGGCCAGTTTCTGCTGTTTGTGCCTCTGTGGGATTTGGCCTCATTTTGCAGAAGTGCTTAGGCTGGATTATTGGAGTCCTATGACCTCTTATGTGGAGGTACCAGGCTAAATAACTGATGCTCTCCACCTCTGGTTGTACCTTTAAAATGCTTTCCTGGGCAGCCTGTTAAAATGCTTTAGAGCCCTTTCTCTGAAGAAATTTTTCCTAATATCCTGTTTAAACCTCCACTGGCACAACTCTTGTACTGTCACTTGTTATTTGGGAAAAGAGACTGACTCCCACTTCACGACAACCTCCTTGCAGGTAGCTGTAGAGAGCAATAAGGTCTCCCTTGTAAATAGTTAGAAGGATTGATTAAATTCCTCTTTTACCTCTGACATCACACTGGTGACTATGCCCAATCTGTTGCTTTCTATAAGCTTAATTTGTTTTCAGGTTTGCATTGCTACATTGCAGAGCCATTGCTGCCATTCTACTCAGGTGGGCAAATTTTTGACTCCTTCCTGAACGCATTTGTTTGTACTTGGACAAATTAAAATTACATCATTTGAATTGACCCACATGGTTTTTTTTCCCAAGAGCCCTGGACTCAAATGGATCAGTTTTCCTGATGCTTCATTTGCTTTAAGTTTTTGCTGTTCCTTTCTTTACCTTTATTTAGGAAATGAAACTCTATTAAAAGTTATGTCATTATTTCTCCCCCCACTTTGTTTTAATCCCTCCCTGACTGTGAGCACCACAGTACTTAAGGTTTCCTTAGTCAATAGCTCTACTACTATTGCTTCAAGGAAATTTCCGTTTTTCTCTATGGCCTTGTAGTTATGCCGTAAGTTTTCTTTCCTGCCAGGTGGAGCTGTTTGGAAGGCTCATTATGTGACCCCAGTCTTACATCCACCTGGGCCTGGAGCTTGCTATGGAAAAAGAATCTGCCCATGCTTTGGGGAGGGTGTGACCCATCATGAGCCTCCATTGCTGTTTGAGCTCTCGCAAGACCCTTCTGAAGCCAAGCCTCTCTCGTCTGACACAGAGCCCTTCTTTGACGCTCTCATAAGGAAGATTGGCAGAGCCATAGAGGAGCATCGCAGGACTCTGACTCCAGTCCCAGAGCAGCTCTCTGTGTCCAACGTGGTGTGGGAGCCGTGGCTGCAGCCGTGCTGTGGGACGTTCCCATTCTGGTGGTGTGATAAGGAAGGTGACAGCGCACAAATTTTCTGAAATGCGTGTCTAATGACACGTCCTGTGGCACTGAGTACTCTGCTGAAAAAGATCTCAGATAATAATTGTGTCTTTTCTTTTCGTGGGAAGCAAAGTGGATGAAAATAAGGAAAAGGAATGTCATTCAAAAGTTTTCCCCTTCATTCTTTGCCACTAGCCAAAAGTTTAAGAAAATCCTGGTTTTGCAGACTTGCATGTAAGAGAAAACTGTAGAGGTATATGCTTAATATCTGACTAATTTAGGCCTGCTCAAGGAAGACGGATAACACTGCAGAGAGCCGAGTGTACGGTGCTGAGCAGGCAGCAGTAAGAAATGCTAGGTTCACATAAAACTCTAAATGTTTGCAGTTGTGCAGTTGTGCCTCAACAAGCCGCAGTTGTACTCTATT
>VWPU01001332.1:0-23907 GCA_013398955.1 Callaeas wilsoni | reverse complement strand
TATATAAATTATATCTAAAAATATATAAATAATGTATAAAATCAAACATATTTTAAAAAGTCCAACCCCAAAACCACAACCTGGAGCAGATTTGGGGTCCTACTTCTACAAATGCCTCACTGCTCTTCATTATGTTGTCGTATTCCATATTTAAAACTGGATGTGCTGCACCAACAGTTCAGGGGGAGAATTTGGGATTCCAATATTCACTCAGAGGGTGTTATTAACCTCAATCATTCCCCGTTCTCCTGCTGAAAAGCTCCAGTTATTCCCTAAAAATGAGAAAACGAGTTGGTGTGGCCTCATCAGTCCTTGCAGTGCCAAAACCTCGCAGGGAACACTTCGAGTTTCCATGGCAAAACCTTATGGGCCAAAATATTTATTCCATAGATCAGGATTTTTTTTTTCCTAAAGTAATCAGGTGGAAGAAAGAATATATTTATTTAGGAGATTTATTGTGTTGGGAAAAAATTGTTTGATCTGCTCCCAAAGGATATAAACACGCAGAACACGAACCGCACCAGGCATTAATTTTGGGGGGGGTTGAGGCTATTTTGGGAAAACACAAAACAGCAAAGTAAAATATTGCTAAAAATTAATATTTTTAATAGTCGATATGCATTTATCCCGTGGAATTCATCTGCCACCAAAGAGCTGGAGCGTGTCCAGGGAAGGGAATGGAGCTGGGGAAGGGGCTGGAGAATCCTGAGGGAGCTGGGAATGTTCATCCTGGAGAAAAGGAGGCTCAGGTGGGACCTCCTGGGTCTGCACAACTCCCTGACAGGAGGGGGCAGCCGGGGGGGGAATTGGGATCTGCTCCCAGGGAACAGGGACAGGAGGAGAGGGAACGGCCTCGGGCTGGGCCAGGGGAGGCTCAGGTTGGACACCAGGAGGAATTTCCTCATGGAAAAGGCATTGGAAGGGGCTGGGCTGGTGGTTGGACTCCATCTTAAAAGGCCTTTTCCAGCCTTAATTATTGCATGGAAATCGAAGATCTGTAAGAGGTGAGAAAGTCTGAAAATCCAGGATTTTTAGGTGTAAAACAGTTTTTATATTTGTAAATTTGCGATGTTCAGGAATGAGAAATTTTGGGGGAGAGATTTCATTCAGAAATGAAATTCTGAATTTCTCAGATGTTCTCATTTCATTCAGAACAAAATTCATGGAAGAAAGGGAGGGAAGGAAGGAAGGCAGGAAGGAAGGAAGGAAGGAAGGAAAGAAGGAAGGAAGGAAGGAAGGAAAGAAGGAAGGAAGGAAGGAAGGAAAGAAGGAAGGAAGGAAGGAAGGAAAGAAGGAAGGAAGGAAGGAAGGAAAGAAGGAAGGAAGGAAGGAAGGAAAGAAGGAAGGAAGGAAGGAAGGAAAGAAGGAAGGAAGGAAGGAAGGAAAGAAGGAAGGAAGGAAGGAAGGAAAGAAGGAAGGAAGGAAGGAAGGAAAGAAGGAAGGAAGGAAGGAAGGAAAGAAGGAAGGAAGGAAGGAAGGAAAGAAGGAAGGAAGGAAGGAAGGAAAGAAGGAAGGAAGGAAGGAAGGAGATTTTTAAAGAGTCAATCAAAGCGTTTTCCAAGATGTAGAAGTGATTGGAGTGACAGGACAGGTAATTTTGTAAAGGAAAGTCATGGGAAGGTTGTGGTGATTTCATTTTAAGCCGTGAAAAAGAACGTGAAACATGGGCATGAAAAAACTTCAATCAAAGGTTCCAAGAAAAATTCCAGCCTGGCAAAGCTGTTGATAAAGAAAACTGAACATCTGGCCATGAAAAGTTTAAAGTCATCAACAAGTGTCTGCAGAGGGAAGAAGAAAAAGTAAAATTATGTGTCAAAACATGGAGAATCCTCATGTTTTATGGTTATTAAATTGTTTATCAAGGTCCTGGAAAGTTGTTATAACCCGAACAGGAATTATGGACTTGAAGTGAGTAGACAACGAGTCAAATAAATTCTTTCTCAAGTTATAAAAGCAAAAGAAGGACCATCTTAAACGATTCCTTTGTTTTCTTTTTGAAGTCATTGCCTGAACTCTTCATAATTCCAGGAAGGCCAGATGGCATGGTCACCTCAGCAATTTATGATCCTAAAATCAGCATAAATTTGGAAGATTTCTGATTTTCCAAAAGCCACGAGCTCTTTGCTCCAAACCATTCAACTTCGTTGGAAAACCTGAAGATAATTTTAACAGAGACGTCACATCCAGACTGACAACATCGGATTTAATTTATGGCACCTACTGTAGGATATATAAAAGGCGGATTCCTCATCCCTGGAGAGGCTTAAAGGACATGGAGAGGTGGCACTTAGGGATGTGATTTAATGGTGGATTTGGCAGTGCTGGGTTAAGGATTGGACTCGATGCTCTCCGAGGGCTTTTCCAACCTGGATCCAGATCTAACGGAAGCAAGTCCACTGCTGAGTTTCAGGTGGATTAATTTCCACTGGTTTTTGGAGGCAGAGAACTCTCCAGCTCATTTTGGGGATTAATGTTATTACCTGGACGTTTCAATAACCACCCCATGGCGGGATTTATGACTTCTCTGTTCTGGTGGAGAAATGCAACAGGTCCATCCCAATGCCAGCTCTTCCAGGGAGGGAAGCACATTCCTGCCTTCCTGCTCCAGTTTGGGCCAGGGCTGGGACAGCCCTTGGCCAATCCTCAGCTGAAGGGAATGGGAATGAAAGGACAGACACAACATTTCCAGAAAACAGTCTGGACTTCTTGATTTCTTTTCCTTGGATCCCAAGAGAGATCTGAGTGTTGCTGCAAAGGGCAAATTCGAATTCTCATTGCCGGAAAGAGCTCCTGGTGTTCCCTTTTGGAGAGGGACAAACTAAATCCCAGCCCTTTATCGCCTGTCTCATTGTCAAATCCCTTAAAAGAGCTGCCCCTGTTTCCACTGGAAGATCCCGTTTCCTCCCTCGTACGCCCACTGTGCTCTAACCCCACTATCAAAGCTTAAAACAATAAAATTTTGGGAAAACCCCACATTTTCCATTTTGTCCATGTGCCAAGCACTGCATCCTGCATCTGGACCAGAGATTGTTTGAGACCTTGCGCTGATAAATTATGAGTATTACGGATATTTTTGGGAAAGCAGGGGAATTTCAAAGACATACCTCTACTTGAACAGCTGCCTGGAAAATTAAGGGCTCGGAACAAAACCAGTATCCGATCAGAGGAAATCCTAATCCATGTCTCTCCTGCATTTCTGATTTTTCAGCTGTGCTGTTTTCAAGTTGTCCCTGTGTTACAAAATCCTCCCTCGCTGTGGTCCTTGGAAAGGCCCATTTATGGACATAATGGATGATAAAATCTCCTCACTCCTGCAGAACATGGCTGTTCCCAACATTTTAGGGATTTAGTGCTGGCAAAACCACCAGAATGGCAGATTTGGAAGAGCAAATTCTCTGGACTAACCCACTCAAAGACCTTGACAAGGAACATGGAGAAGATCCTTACCTGTCTGAGGGCTTTCAAATAAACCAAAATTAAAGCTTGGATTTGTTGACGTGGAGCCAGAAACAACATCAGGAGCCACGGAAAACTCAGATCTGGAAAACTGGAGACACGAAGAGGCTCACACATGGACCAGAAGGTTCCATCAGTGACTGTGCTGACACATCCCAGGAGCAGATGGAGATGTCCACTCAGGATGACAGAGTCAGCCAGATTTCAGAAAAGCAGGGTGAACCTTGGCCTTAAAAGAGGTGAATCCCATAGCTGTGGTCCGTGACCGGATGTAGGAGCTCCAGCCTCTCTGCTCAGCTTCTGGATTTTGGGAAAGGTGAGACTCGTGCGTCTCAGGTGGCATCAACCTCTCCATTTAGGCAGTGGAGTGAATCCTCAATGGAGATGTTGGACACCCAGTGACGGTGACTCAACACTTCCTTGCAGATGGCCAAGAGGAGCTGAATTCCTCATTTAGGAGGGACTTTTCTGGGATAAAAAAGTTCACACTATGGTCAGGAAGAGCCAGACTCTGGGAATCTGGTCACGTACTTGGTCGCTGAGCATTTTGTTCTGCTCAGGCCAAATAAACCCAAAATACGAGAATTTGGATTACAGCATCAAATTTGCTTGGAGCCTGTTTTTATGGAAGATCTGGAGGTGGCTTCCTGGGGTGATCATTATTGTAAGGAATGTTTATATGGACCAAGAGGCTCAGACCCACCAGTAACTCCATGAGGAACGTGCCAGTCTTTTCTGCCAAGAGAATCTTTGGCCACTGTGCACTGATAAGCAGAAATGGCTCGGATTGGGGTTGGATTTGTGTCCGTGGGAACATCTGTCCAACGGGACCTTCGGCTTCCATGGAATGCCAGCAGGGAACAACTGGGCTTACCAACACCTTTTTTCCTTCCCAAGCTGGTTCTTTCCACCTCTTCCACAATATTTCTGTGGGAATTTGCTTGCTATTAATTAAGTTCCTAATGTATGGGTTCTTCTGGGCCTGAGTGGAGATTCAAAAAGGATCCATAAATTATCCCTGGGACTGATTTTCGCTCATTCCCTGTTGCACGTAGGCGTTAAAACAGACAAAAATTGCCTCTCCCTTTTCTCAGTAATTTTTCCAACCCCACTGGCTTTTATTAAACTGATTTATTTATTTTTCCCTCCTTTCCCACTCAGTTTGAAGTGGCTGCTCCCTCATCCCCAGCACTGGCTCACAAAATATATATGGAAAGTGAAATAACTTATTGTTCAATTATTTGATTTTCTGCTGGTAGATGTGACGTGTTCCCTTTTGTTTGTCGGGGCTTTTTCTGCCCCAGTAATGTGGGCAAAAATAAATGACATTTTACAGTCTTTCATTTTTAAATTTTGACTTCATCCTTTTATTTTTTACCTTTGGAAAAAAAACCCCAAACCTTTGTGATCTCAACAACCACGTAATGAATACGAGTGAATAACCGGGCTATCCACGAAATGTTTTCCTGGGTGTTCCCTTCTGTACCAGCCAATTTTTCCTTAGTTTCAGGAAGGCAGCCAAGATAAGGAAATATTCATCATTTTTGCACTGCATTATTTCAGTGGAAACAAAGGCTCACGCTGTGCATATTTGTGTATATTGCGCCTTGATTGTAGGCGCTGTCATCCTGAATCCAGGATCCCAGAGTGCCTTTGGAGCCTTCCAGTTCTCCAGTCATTCATGGAAAAGCCAGCCGGATAAGTGAGGGAAGCTGTGGTTATAATTCTGGTGTTGCTGCAAAGACAAATCCTTGCATTTCTGCCCCTTTTGTCCATAACCTCTTCTCGTTCCCCTCTGACACAAAAGTTTGTGTGGCCATTCCTTGAGCCTGACCAAGGAACTGATCCAGCTAAAAAAGAACCTGGGAAAAAAAAATCAGAATTTATTTTTGCCTTCAGATCAGCTCCTTGTCGGAGTTCACTGCCTGGTCAGGAAAGCTGGAGGGCAGGAAGAGCTCTGGGATTGACTTGAGGGTAGGAGAGAGGAAAGCAGGAGGGGGCGGATGTTTAAACTGGGATTGACACCAAATCCAAAAGGCCTTGGAAACCTTCACCATGACCAGGAGCTGTCTGAGGTGACCAAACTGTAGGATCATGGAATTGTTTGGGTTGGAAAAGGCCTCTAGAATCAAAGACCAACCATTAATTCAAGGCCACAAATGCCACATCCACGTGACTTTTTAGGGATGGGACTCCACCATTGCCCTGCGTAGCAGTGCCAGGGCTGGACAGCCCTTGCCATGAAGAAACTTTTCCCAACATCCAACCTAACCATGGGCTAGGAGAGATTACAACATAGGAGATTGTTATGGAAGCAATGTCACGTGTCAGACACCCTCCCCTGGAATATCTGCCTAGACTGGGAAAGAAGGGAATAATACAGGGAATTCTTTTCCACCTGTCTGAGCTAAATCCTACTGAAGGTCTTGCCGACAAACCACTGAGGTCAACAAGACACTTTGCATTTTTGCTTGAAACCACACATTGGATGGTCCATCCCTAAATAATAACATTCCAGGTGCGAGAGGAATTTGAGGAGAGCAGTGGGAAAAGCTGGGCTGAAAATTAGCACCTCACAGGACAGAAAATCTGTCGGAAAAAAAGAAAACTTAAAAACAAAATTAGTAGTTATAAAGAATGAGAACCAGGCTGTGATTAAAAGCAAGAGGAGGAGTTGAGTATTCTTTCAACATTTTTTACTGCACAGAAAGTGGAAATTAAATCATTTTTGAATTATGAACAAGTAATCAATAATTACCAAGTGTCACCGCAGTTATAGCATCTGTGCACGAAAAATTAATTAGCTCGATTAGTAAGGGAGGGCTCTCTGCAGGTTATTGTCTCATTCCCACGAAATACTGCAAATATCCCACGTGTCCAAAGACAAACTCCAGGGCTCCCCTCGCCCAGCAATTCCCAGCCTAAGCGTGATTTAGGCGGCTTTAGAAGCGTTCCCTAAGGGACTAAAGGTTGGGAGATGGGGACACGGCCAGGGAAGGTCCGGCCAGGAAGGAAGGCTGTGGTAATGCAATCAATTCAACCCTTAAAGGCTGGGCAGGTACACAGCAGCAGCCCATGGATCTCTCCAAGGATCTGGAAGCATATGTGAGAAAATTCCACATTATGCTTCCTTCCCTCAACACTGGTGCAGAGCTCATAAATGGATTTTTGGCCAAAATAGACTTTTCCAGGCCTGAGATAGCAGAGAGGAAAAGGAGAGGCAGAGCGCAGGAAAACTCCCATGAATGTGTCATCCAAACCCAGATAAAATTTCTGTGGCACCAGAACTGTAATCATAATTATAACTATAATTAGAATTCTGATCGGACACCTTCAGCATCCTCCAGCTAATCTGAGCCTTGGTGTGAAGGACAGAGGACCCACAGGAATGTCACTGCCATACTGGGAAGGGAAACAGGAACATTAAATTATTTATTCACACCTGGGGAGAAAACTCCTCTGGGGTCTCTAAGACGGACTCTATCCCAAATCCTTGTCGTATGATCTTATCCCCCTTTGAGAAATAAAAGTGTTCAACGTAATCACAGAATCCCAGAATGATTTGGGTTGGAAGAGACCTTAAGGGTCGGCTTTTCCAACTTCTTCACCTTCCACTATCCCAGGCTGCTCCAAGCCCCATCCAACCTGGCCTTGGACACTCCCAGGGATGGAGCAGCCACAGCTTCTCTGGGAAATCCATTCCTGGCCCTCACCACCCTCACAGGGAACAATTCCTTCCCGATATCCCATTTAACCCTGCCCTCTGGCAGTGGGAAGCCTTTCCCCTCATCCTGGATGAAATGTACAGGATGGATGGACAGGTATCGAAAGCTGTAAAGGAGGAAATATTTTAGGGGTGGATTAGACTTTGGTTTTAGGAGTTTGGGGTTTTTCATGGATGCTCTCTCCATACATGTAGAGCAGAACATTCCTCCAGTGGGATGACTCTGCGTTAACCAGCTTCAAATGCACCCTGTGGAATATCCTGCCTGTTACAGCCTGGAAAACAGAAGAGCAGCAATTGGAATCAAAATTCCTGGTGATCTGCTTCATCCACATGCACAGGGCCCAGACTAGAAGCCAACTCCTTGTTAAAGTTCTAACCATGGCTCTTCCTTGGCCTCAAATCAGTCCATTATTCCTCCATTTTCCTATAGTATGGGAAGGCTATTAAATTCCTTCTCAACAGTTCAGGGAGATTGGGAAAAATCCTAATGGGGGGTGGTTCCCTCAGAGCTGGGAAGTCTGGTGGTGATGGAACACGGAATTTGTAGAGGAAGGAAGGATAACGATGCCAGAAGAAAGGAAAATGGGGAAAATGTTCTTTTTTATCGGCTGGAAGTTTGGAAAGGAGCACACCCAGGTCAGGACGTGCAGGGGGTGCTGTAAATTGTTACTGGTTATCCTGGTTTGTGCCGAGGCTGGATGCTGGAGTGGATCAAACAGGGATGTTTATGGTGTCCGAACTGCGGAAACGACTTCAGGCAGAAGCTGCTGTGAAAACATGAGATTTCATTTTGCCAGAACCATTTGTTCATGTTTGGAGAAGGATTTTTAATGGGTTTTTCAATTTTGAATTTATTTTTTCTCATATGACAGTTCGCAGATTTCGCATCGCCCGTGGGGTGACATTGATCATTCCCAACTGGGGGAATCTCCAAATTTCCATTGGCTGAGAAGTTCCCTCGATGCAGAACTGACGCTGCTTATAGGGATGTAGATTTTTTTTTCCTGAGTGCCTCGATTTTTCCTCTTGGCACTCAGGAAAACATTGGCCCTCCCCACACCGTTTCTCTGCCCTGGCAAGGACCATGACATCAGGCCTCAAAGGCAGGGGTGTGGCCTAATTTATTCAATTCTTCCCTCTTTCCTCTGCTTGTTCCTGAACATTAATTGTGTGGGGACTGGGGCAGGAGCAGTGTGTGCTCCGGAGGCTGCCAAATCCAACGGATCCAGCCAAGTGAAAAATAAAAAGGTCGGGTTCAAAAGTCTAAGCGAGAGAGCTGCAGGTTTTCCGATGGCTTTGACATCTCGAAGGGTCTGATGGATGTTTCCTTTGTTTGTTCTGTGACCACGCAAAAGTGCTATAGAAATTCAGGCAAATCCCATGATCTCCTCCCCTTGGCTGGTCCGGAGCGAGCGTAGCTGGGATTATTTATCCTGGTTTATTTTTCCTTGGGCCACATCAAAAGCTCATCCTTCCCTCTGACGAGCGCCCCTGACGCTGTTTCGAGAGGTGAAATACGCACAATTCGTAAACGACTTTCTTCCGTCATCCCCGCAATATACTGTGGGAAAAATAAATTATAAGGAACTTCAATTCTCCACCCAGAATTCCACCAGGGAGCCCTGAAAACAATTTACCTCTTGCTTCTTAATTTGAAGCCTAACAGAAAAGCTGTCCTCTGGATTCAGAGTGAGTCAGAGCTTGCTGCAGATAAAAGCGGGTGTGGTGGTGGAAGGAGGGAGGGCAGGAAACAGATGTGTCTGCGGGGTTTCTGTCTGGGCAACTGGGTGAGCTCAGGGGCCCTTGATGAAGGTCTGGGATAGTTCTCTAATTGGTGTAAATTAAGGTTGAATTTACTGTGATTTACTCAGCAGAGCATCGACCCCTTTTCTGTCTGTATGGATCAGTCGGAATCCAAACCTCGACGTCTCTGAGGAATCAAACCCATCTCTAGCTGGGCCGTCCCTCTCTAAGTGAAAGTTCACTTTAAATCACTGCACTCATCTTCTTGATTAAATTAATTGATTTAATTAATTTTGCTTCGTGAGAGAAGAGAGATTCAAGGCGAGAGACTGAAAAACCCCCACCTGGGAGCTCAGCAGCAGCAGGGTCTGCTTTGCTGTACTCAAAGCAGCAAAAAAAAATTGTCAAAATAAAGAGGCACTTTCTTTCCATCAGGCATCAGCATTGGAAAACGATGGGATAATTGGTTTCCTTTAGGAAGGAGAATATAGAGACTCTCAGTTCTGCTTCCCCCAATCTCCAGCTCCCCATTGGAAAAGGTTTCCGTGCATGTTCGGTGATTATCCCATCAGCGGGGAGGACACTGGGAAGCACCTGATGAAGGAACACGGGAAGATCCAAACTAAACAGAAGTGGGAGCAGAGGAGCCAGCTCTGCAGAACATTGGATAACTGCAGCCTTTAATTTTTAAAGGAAAATTTTCCACTTCTTCAGTGAAAGGTCACATCTGGCACACATTGCGAGAGTGTTAACAATTAGAAAAATGAAATATCTTTGCCTTCAATTTTAGTTGACAAAATAAATATGAGAATTCCATTGATCCTTTTAACAGACCATTGTATTATTCTTTGGGATGTAGTGAATTTCCAGCCTATTTCCAATCTGATCCAATTAAAGGGAATGAAACTTGAATGGCAAATCACGAGGCCTCTCCCACTTTGGTTCCAAAAAACCTCTCATAAATACCTCAAGGAATTGCTTTTATCCTCTGGTGACTCAACAGGATCCCCATAAAAATCCACAGCCACATTTCAGATGGGATGTTTTACATGGATGGACACCAGCACTGGGAATTTTCGTAAGGAGTTTATTCCCCTTCCCGGGCTGTGTTACCCTGTAACCCCTTGGACAGGGGGGGTAGGATGAGATGGGAATTGCTTCCTACACCCTGGAACTGTGGTGATGTCTTGGGCAGCATCGTAGGTGGTCCAAAAAAGTCCCTTTTTGATGTTGACTCAGGAGGAATGAGATCCGATTTCCTCGGTTGTTCTTGTCTGTGCTCCATCATTTCAGCAGAATTTTTCCAGAGCATCCCAAGTCTTCCCCAAGCTTAAGGAATTGCCCTGATGCTTTGCTAAAAGGAGTTGAGGGTGATTTCTATAACTGTGCCTTGGAGGAGGAGGAGAATTCCACCAAAACCTAAATGTAGCCATCACTTACCCTCCTCCATCCCGGAATTCCCGGTCTCCTGAGCCGGGTGTCTCCATTCCACTGTGGCAATGCAGATGTGGCAGCACAGGACCAATTTCAGAGAATCCCAGGATGGTTTGGGTTGGAAGAGAATTTAAGGATCATCTAATTCCACAGATAGAGACAGCTCCCACTGTCCCAGGCTGCTCCAAGCCCCGTCCAACCTGGCCTTGGACACTTCCAGGGATCCAGGGGCAGCCACAGCTTCTCTGTGCACCCTGTGCCAGGGTCTCCCCACCCTCCCAGCCAGGAATTCCTTCCCCATATCCCATCTAAACATTCCCTCTCTTAGTTTAAAGCCATTCCCTCTCATCCTGTCATTCCATCCCGTGTCCACAGCCTCTCTCCATCTTCCCTGCTGGCTCCTTCAGGTCCTGGAATATCACAATTAGGTCACGCCAAAGTTTCTCTTCTCCAGGCTAGAAAAATTTTTCTGTAGGAATATGCAGAATTTTAGTCCCATCTAAAAAAAGTCTGTTCTGGTTTTATGAGCAGGATTGATTTCTGGGAAAAAAAAAATAAAATTCCATATTTGATTGCACATTCTCCATTCTGGAATGCTTTCCAGAATCTCTTTAAAACACACTGATTTTCCATCAGCTTTCTTGTTTGTAGCCCTTGAACACCAGGAATCAGAGTATCAAGAATCAGATTTGGGCCATGTAAATTTTTCAGAACTTATAGAAAACGTAAATATTTTTAGAAGACATTAAAATTTTTCCCTGAACGTGTCACACAGAGTTTCTTTTTATTCTCACAGATTTTCATTGATAAATAAACACTGAAGCACTGAGGAAACTTTGGATTCTTCAAAGTATCTTTTGGGAAATAATTATCTTGATTTCACTCAGCAAAAGCCAATGTTGTTTATTTTTATGGAATTTTTTTCTTTAGTTGGCATCGGTTTACTTATATAGGAATATCCAGAAATTCATAAAATAAAATGAACTGAAAGAACTTTTTTGTTTTGATTTGTAATGGGAAAATGTTCGTATGTTGAAAAAAATAAATAAATGGACAAATAAATAAAGCTGCAACACACTTTATTCTTTGAAACATTCCCTGAACTTTTTGTGGAGTAACAGCAAGAGGAATAAAAGGAAAATTAGCAAAAAAAATGGCATTTCCATCACTACACGAAAGTTCAGTTTCTTGTAGTATCTGCCCAGCTAAACCCGCCCATGGTCTGCAGGTACAGCGTCAATCCCACAATTCTTCCTCCCCTCCAACCTTCTATTTCCATCTGGAATTTCTCCCAGAACATTTTAACTCTTTTCCTTGATCCTGGAGCAAGGCTTTGATTGCTTGCAGCTGACTAAAGCTGAAGACAAGACATGGAATAGCATCAGAGGGAACTGAACTTGAAGAGCAAAACCTGGAATGCTGTAACACATCGGGATTATCCCTGAGGATTCGGGAGCCTTTCCATGCCTGAAGGAGCAGTAGGATGAGCTCTGTATCCTGGAGAAAGTCCACGGGCCTCCAATCCGGATGGCTTTCCACAGCTTTGCCCAGAGAAAGTCTGGATGTGCCACCTCTGGAAGTGTCCAAGGCCAGGTTGGACGGGGCTTGGAGCACCCCTGGGATCGTGGAAGGTGTCCCTGCCCATGGCAGGGGGTGGCACTGGATGATCCTTAAGGTCCCTTCCAACCCAAACCGCTCTGGAATTCTGGGATCTGTACAAGCTCAGAAAGCAGGTTCCCCCAAAAAAAGGAAATGGACAGGTCCCTTTCACCTTTGGTCAACTAAGAACAAAAGTCTAATTCCTGAGTTTGGGATGATCGCCATTCCCACACATGTTCCCGGCCATATCCTGGCCTCTCCGTGCTCCACCCAATCCTTTGGCACCTTCAGAGCAGCCAAACCTCAGCCTCGCTCGCCCCCTGATCCTCTCCCCCTCTGCCAACCTTTCCTCGGTACTCCCATCGTGTCAAAATCCTGGTTTGTTCCCAGCTGCCCAATTCCCAGCCCACCAGCGCATGCCAAGGTTGGGCCCTTTTTTCTCCTGCAACAAGCAGCCGTGTTTTCACGGAGTCTCCCTATTTTCAGAGATCATTCATGGAGTCTCCCTGTTTTCAGAGATCATTCCCTAGGTGTATCACTAGAGAATAAATATTTCCAGTATTTTATTGGGAAGAGCTAAAAAGCCGAGTTGTTTGATTTGTTTTTGCTCATCCTACCAACATTTCAACGCAGATAATCATGGAATCCTAAAATGGTTTGGATTGGGAGAGACCTCAAGGATCATCTCATTCCAACCCCCTGCCATGGACAGGGACATCTTCCTCTGGAGCAGGTTGTATTACATTGGAATAAAGGATTTTTAAGCAAAAAATCAATTTTAATTAGAGATCATTCCTTCATTAAATCAATTATCAACAGATTCGATTCGATGAGGAAATTCAGCATGTTCCTATTTAGAATAAATGGGGAAAAAAAGAACATTTTGTTTTTCCATCTGATGAGAATGAGACATGAAAATATTTCCTTCTCTGAAGGAATCTCAAAAAACCCCAAAATATTCCTTAATGAACAAAAAAATCCTTATTTAGTTTGAGACAAAGGTGATGTTGCTCTAATTCTAAAGGATTTTTTTGAACCGAAAATACATTTTCAAAACATATTTTTGGAGCTGGAAATAGAAAACTTTCCATTAACATCGCTGGAATGAGACATTTATAAAATTAAACCCTTCCATTTATTGAAACAAAAGTCACTGGGATTTAATTACATTATTTTAATTGTATAAAAACGTTGGCCTGGTAATTATATTTCCATATTTTCCATGCGGGAAGCTGAGATTTCCTACGGGAAGTCTAAGGAGTAGAATTGTCTCAACTCTGCATCTGAACAGCACCTGGCACAATCAGAACCTGCTTTATTATCCGCAGTCTGGGGCAAAAATATCCAAGGAAAAACACACGGCTATAGGATTTGACTTCACGTTCATCCACAAATGAAAATGTTGAGGGGAAAAAAAGCTGGGAAATCTCCCTCATCCATGACTTTGGGAATGTTCTGTTGGGTCAGTGTTAGACCTTGGACTGATCACAAGGATCTTGAGATAAGCTCAGATCACAATCAGGGAGATCCAGGTTTGCTCCAGAACTTCAGGGATATAAATCCAAGTTTTATCTGGACAATGTGGCTCTTTTCGGGAATCAGTTAAGGAATCATGGCTGGAATTCCTCTGCCACGTCTTTTGTTTCCTTTGCTGATAAGGGCTGGAACCTGGCAGCTGCCTCCCAGCTCCTTACGAGATCCTTCCATCCTTGTGGGAGCACTGAGCATTGCTGCTGAATCCATGGAAACGTCCGGGGTGCGCCGGAATGTTGGGAATGGCAAAATTACGCAGAATGACGAGAGAAATAATTCGTTTGTCCTTTTAGACTGCCATTAAAAATAAAATAAAATCCTTGGAAGTCTGAAGAGGTGTTGAGGAGATCACAGGGTCATGGAATCATGGAATGATTTGGGTTGGAAGAGATCTTAGGGATCATCCCATTCCTCCTCTACCATGGGCAGGGACACCTTCCACTATCCCAGGGTGATCCAAGCCCCATCCAACCTGGCCTTGGACACTTCCAGGGATCCAGGAGCAGCCACAGCTTCTCTGGGAATTCCATTTCCAGGGTCTCCCCTCCCTCCCAGCCAGGAATTCCTTCCCAATATCCCGTCTAAACCTCCTCTCTGTCAGTGGGAAGATGCTCCAGCTCAGTCCTATTCCCAGAAACAAGGATTTGGGAAGAGTCCGTGTCTGTCTGTCTGAGTCTGGACACACTGGCTGAGAACGGTGTTTGTGGGAATGTTCAGGAGAAGGAATCAGGGAAGAGAGCGGATAACAAAACCTTCCCTTCA
This sequence comes from Callaeas wilsoni, assembly GCA_013398955.1. Classification (NCBI taxonomy): domain Eukaryota; kingdom Metazoa; phylum Chordata; class Aves; order Passeriformes; family Callaeidae; genus Callaeas; species Callaeas wilsoni. The sequence continues at coordinate 9,653 of VWPU01001332.1, read as the reverse complement.
ACACAAGGAATTTAATCCAAGTCCTGGTCACTGGTTGTCCAGCACAGCCTGAAGAATCCCAACCCACAGAAAACCTGCAAGGAAAGAAGATGGAAAACAAGGCAGGCCTTGCATCTTTTTTTTTCTTTTTTTTTTTTTTTGAGTTATCCACTCAGACTTCCATAAAATCCAAACACTGACTTGGTGATACGGAACCAGGGAAAGCCTCAGGACCTGCTCTGGAGACAATTTTCCAGCAAATTTTCCAGAACAAAGGGAAAGACAGGGCTCTGCAGGGGATTTCAGGAGCGCTCTGGCTTAGTGGGCACGGTGGGACTCGGTCAGAGGCTGGGCTTGATCCTGGAGGTCTTTTCCCACCTTAATGATTCTATGAATATCTCATCGGAGAATGATCAAATCCTCAGTTACCAAAACTCCAAGAGCAAGAATTGGTTGGATACCTGGAGGAGCTGATATCTTGACGGATAAACTCAGGGTTGTCAGTACTCTGGAGTTTAAATCTTTCATACGAAGTGTGTCAAACTCCCTGGATGCCTCTAAAGGCTCTGAAATCCTAAATCTTCCCCAGATAATTGAGTTCCCGTTTGGACAACCTCTGCCTTCAATTAATGGGAAGAAAATTACTTTCCTTCCCTGACTGTCCCTTCCAACATTAAAAACCTGTTTGCATCTCCTGGTAAAATTTTATGTAACGTTTTAAAGGTCACAGTTTGTCGGTGGACGCCTTTTGTATAAAATATGACTTTGTGTTGGCAGCTCCATCCTGAAAAACGTCGTTTTCCTGAAACTCCTCTAAGGAGCAGGAAGGACATTAGGGCTGGATCCTGCTTTGGATTTAAAACTAATAATCCCCATCCCACTTTTTGTAAAACTTGTGACTCGTTTCACTCATCTGATTGACAAATTCACCTTTTAAAGTGCTCCACGATTTCATTTTCTTCCAGTACACAAACCCTGATGATTTATTTTCAGTTCCGAAAATGGGAGGTCAAGACTTTCCCACCGTAAGGAGAATTTTGCTGTTCAAACACGGCAACTGAAGAACCCCGGATTATTCCAGAGCCAAATAATTCTGTTTTCCTTGAGGTTTTATACTCCCGGTTTCTAAATTCATCCAGGTCTGGTGATGGGTTTTGAAGCACTTCACACGGAGCTTTGCTGGGAAGAGTTTGAGATTAAAAAGGGGGAATGATAAAAGATGTTTGTCCGTGGATACGGGAAGCAACGAACCAGAGTGAAATCCCAACAGGAACAGCAAGGTCCTGGAACAAAGGAGTGTCAGACGAGGATCCGGAAAGGTTCTGCTCAAGTGACAAAGTCAAAGCTGAGCCATCCTAAATATTAAACAAATTCTAAATCCTAAATAGGAAAAAGCTCAGTTGCATTCAAATAGTTTATTGATAACATTTCAAATTATCAGTTATTAAAAGTGGTCCTGTTAACAGGGACAGGGATCTGTAAAATCCAGGACTTTGGTAAGTAAATCCAGTTTTAGGAGGAGCGGTGAGCACACATGAACGGGAATTAACAAACACAAAATCTGAGAATTTACTTAGATTTCCCTCTAATTTCAAAGTCCAAGCCGCCATTCCTCACCAATCCCAGTCATGGAATTTTTGGTGTTGGCAGAGATCAGAGCACGGTCAGGGCAGGAACAACAGGCTGTTCAAGGCTGTGTCCAGCTGGGTTCTGATATCTCCGGGAACAGAGACTCCGCAGCCTCTCCGGACCCTCTGGCCCAGTGTCCAACCACCTTCCCAGGAAAAAAATAAATAAACTCCGTGTTCAGATGGAATTTTGTGTTTCGATTTATGCCCGTTGCCTTCTTCTGCCACTGTTCACCACGGAGAAAAATCTGACTCCGTGTTCTTTATTCCTTTTTTATAATTAATTTTTCCCACTGATAAGAATCTCCTGAGCTTTCCCTTCTCCAGGCTGAACATTCCCAGCTCTTCCAGCCTCTTTTCATACTACAGATGCTCCCTGAATCATCGCTGTGGCCCTTTGCCGGACTTGCTCCATCCTGTCCACGTTTTTCCTGGGCTGGGCAGTTCCAGCTGTGTCCTCTCCCGTGCGATTACCAATTTTAGGGAATCGAGTTGGAATTAATGGACGGAACGCGGGATCTGTACGCATCACTTTTCAAAGAGAGCTGCCAAGCCCAGCCAAGGAAACACAGGCACAAAGGAAAATGGGATGAGGAACATGGAACGTGGTCACCCACACCGAATTCCTCCTGCGGGAAAGAAACCCTCTGCCTGGGATTTTTCCAAACCTCTCCAATGAAGGAATTCCCACAGCCTTTCCAGGCAACTACAGCACTCTACTGTCCCTACTGCTCTCATGATATTTTACTGGAATTTTCCTTCCTGGAAAGCTGGGATAACACAGGCACTGCCTGCCAGTTCTATTTCATCTCGGGAAAAGCTTGGTGAGATTTTCAGGAAGAATTCAGGCCCTAAAGTAAGGAATTTGTTGTGGATCTCGTGGCACACCCAGTGTAAGAACGTTTCTGTGGGGTCAGCAATAGGTTTGGGAATTCCTAAATGGAACAGGCACCTGCTTGTTTCACCTTGGAATTTAATGATCTTCCCCTACACAAAATCACACCTTTTACTGGCAAAATTGGTGGGGTTTTCCAGAATGGATTGCCAGGTAATCCCTTTTATTTTCCTGCTGTGTAGAAAATAGGATTTTAGAGGGGGAGTCTTCCTCCAAGCTTCCCAAAGATGTGTTTCATAGAACCATGGAATTGTTTGGACTGGAAGGGACCTCTTAAGGATCATCCCATTCCACCTCCTGCCATGGGCAGGGACACCTTCCACTGTCCCAGGGTGATCCAAGCCCTGTCCTTGCCTTGGACACTTCCAGGGATCCAGGGACAGCCACAGCTTCCCTGGGCCACCTGTGCCAGGGCCTCAGCATCCTCACACCAGGAATTCCTTCCCAATATCCCATCCATCCCTGCCCTCTGGCAGTGGGAAGTCATTCCCCCTGGTCCTGTCTCTTCATCCCTTTTCCAAAGTCCCTCTCCAGCTCTCCTGGAGCTTCCCTTATAAACATAGGCAACTTCCACTCTCTCCTCTCCAGGAAATCTTGATGTGAATGTTAAAAGATGACAAATCCTCCTTTATTGTTGATGAGGGACATCCGACTGGATTCATCTGGTTAAATAATATAATAGTATAATAATAATATAAATAATATAATAATATAATAATATAATAATATAGTAATGTAATATCTATTTATTAAATACTTGGTGTTTCAGGGTGCCAATCAGCCATCTCGGAGCGCGTTTCTCCTGCCGTTTGAAATTTCCTGGAGACGTTTGGGATGAGCAGACACAAGCCAGGAGCACCTTCAGGCAGCCCAGGTGGGACGGAGACACGGCCTGGGAGGACATCCTCATGTCGATCAAGTATCCGTGTTCCAACACTGGATCGTGTCAGTGCCCAAACATTCCCAGTCCTCACCAGCTAACGGGATTAACTTTTAGTCGAATAACCGGTCAAAGCACATCCCACGTATCCATTTGTGGAAGTTTGGGGTTTTTCTATGGACAGGAGAGACCGCGTCAGTATTTTGTGATGCAGAACGCCAGTGCACAGATTCCTTTGCCGTGTTCCTGCTTGTTCGGTGCCTTGGGAGACGCGGGACCTGGAATTTCAGGGATCTGTCAGTGCTGGTGTCTCCTGGATTAAAAGAAAACCCTAATTCTGGGAGGGGATCATATAAAACAGGCAGAAAACCCTTCAGAGTGACTTTTCATTGCCCAGCAGCAACATCCATCTCTCCTCAACTGTACCTCCACATGGAAAAGTTGTGTTTAATTGGATTCAGGAGGACTGGCTGGAGGAAGTTCAGATGGGATTCATCCCAGTTAATTATACTCTCCCTGCCTTTTTGGGAAGCTTAAAAGGTCAGTTAAATATCGAAGCAGATTGTTCTAGGGCTGTTCCCTCTGTCATTTCCAGGTTTAATTCCTCCACTTGAACGGGATTCAGGATATCTGCACAAATCCATGGGACAGTGAGACAACAAGATAATTCCAAAATGAACATAATGTGTCCAAAAAATGCACACAGTGTGCAGATAATTTTTAAAAAGGATATTTAGGAAAAGGGGAGTGGGTTTATCCCCTTTTTCTGGGTGAGAGAGAGGGGCAAAAAGTTGATTTTATGATTTTCCGGAGTCGTAGGAGAGTCCATACTCCAGCGAGAAGATCCATCAAAACCTCTCGAGGCTTTGGAAGACGTGGCAACTTCGTTTCCCTGCTCCACGTGGTCGAGTTCCACTTTTTTTTTACGGAAAATAAACGTTTCCAGCATGCAGCTGATTTCGGCCGCTCCGATCCTGCTGCAGAAGGGAGGCTCCCGGGAGGGCTGCGGGTTTGGGTTTAATCATCCTGACTTTCCCTGCCTCTCTCGTCTTTCCTCACCAACCCTAATCTGCGCTGCTGCATCTGCAGATAAGAGCCAGCGGGATCGCTGGGACTGAAGGATCGTCTGAGGGAGGAATTCTTTCCTTTGAAAGTCCGGGAAGTGGTCCCCCGGGTGTGTCATTAAACTAGGGGCCAAAGCAGATGCAAGCTCAGATTATCTGCTGGTGACAGCCTAAATAAAACACGCTAATTGGCAGGGCGGGGGGGACAGGCGGCGGCTGCTGAGCTCTTGAATCTGCACGAGGAGCGGCTGGGGAAAAGCAGGGATTTTCCTGCGAAAAGGATCTTGGAGTTTCACTTCTGTGCATCGGGAAGGGGTGTGAGGGCTGCGTCCTCCGCTCCTCCCGCGCACGAGGATGGTGGCGGCACGAAGAGAAAATACTGGGATTGTGTTCGCATCCTGCCCAGATACTCTCCTCTCTGCTGGACTGGGACTTGTTTCAGGGCTCGGCACCCGGGATGGAGCGCTGTCTCCGGGGTTTTTTTCAGGAATGAAGAGTTTTCTGAAGCCTCCCTTGCAATCCCTGACCATTTGAATCCTGCTTGTAATGGGATCACGGAATGGTTTGGGCTGGGAAAGGACCTTAAAGACGATCAGGTTTCAAACCCCATTCCATAGGCAAGGACACCTCCCACTATCCCAGGGTACTCCAAGCCCCAGTGTCCAGCCTGGCCTTGGACACTTCCAGGGATCCAGGGGCAGCCACAGCTTCTCTGGGAATTCCATCCCAGCTTCTCCCCCACCTTCCCAGCCAGGAATTCCTTCCCAATATCCTGTCCAAACTTCCCTTCGGCCAGTGGGAAGATGCTCCACCTCAGTCCCATTCCCGGAAACAAGGATTTGGGAAGAGTCCGTGTCTGTCTGTCTGAGCCTGGACACACTGGCTGAGAACGGTGTTTGTGGGAATGTTCAGGAGAAGGAATCAGGGAAGAGAGCGGATAACAAAACCTTCCCTTCAACACAAGGAATTTAATCCAAGTCCTGGTCACTGGTTGTCCAGCACAGCCTGAAGAATCCAACCCACAGAAAACCTGCAAGGAAATAAGATGGAAAACAAGGCAGGCCTGGCATCCTTTTTTTTTTTTTTTTTTGAGTTATCCACTCAGACTTCCATAAAATCCAAACACTGACTTGGTGATACAGAACCAGGGAAAGCCTCAGGACCTCAATATCCCATCTAACCCTGCTCTCCTTCGTCTTAAGGCCATTCCTCCTGTCCTATCCCTCCCGGCCCTTACCCAAATTCTCTTTCCATCCTTCCAGGAAGCCCAATATTTTATGGGAAGCAGAACGATTGCTGCCACTGTGCCTGAGCGCTCAGTCACCAGGACAAAAGCGGAAGAGTAAAACCAACTGATAAACCAAGAAAAATTCCTGGAAATATTTGTCCCCTGATACTTTGAACCTGAGGAAGCATCCATGAGAGGATATCCTTGCCCTCTCCATAGATGCTGCTGGCTAACCCAGGCAGCTGGAGCTGCTGGTTTGTTTAGTTGGGAATTTTGCGGCATGTCTGATTTCTAGGAATAGGCATCGTGGATAAGGCTTGTTTGTTTTGGCTCTGTTTCCATGGGGATAAACAGAAGTGGAGTGATTAATTTCCATTCTGTTGCCATGGTTATTAATAATAATGAGGTGATTATTACTGCACTGTAAACCTGACAGCAATTCCAACTCCGCCATAAAAAATGAGAGAGGGAGAGAGAGGGGGGAAAAAAGCAACAATGAAAGAGCTGGAGCTGATCCTGAGCCCGGGAAAATCAGCACTCACACGTTGCCTTCGACAAGAGGCAATGAAATAAAAGATGTGTTCCTGGAGAGCCCGGCCCTGCCGACAGAGCAATATTAATAAAACAAGTGATAGATGAGAAGCCCTCACTGACTTCAGCAGATTTGCACCCACTGAGATTTGATGAGGCCGGAGGTCTGCCAGCACAAAAGCCCCACCTGGCTCACGCACCCAGTGGAAAATCGGGATGGGCTCGGTATTCCCTGGATCGGGCTCTGTCTTATTATTTTCACTATAAAAATCAGTGGTGCTGCGTGGGGGTGACGAGCAGAGGCGAGTAAAAATATAATTAAAAAAACGAGCAGCAGCTCTTGCCCCTGGGTGAGTAATAAGCAACTCCCACATTCCTGGTACCTGCTCAGCTGGCTCCGTCTCCCTGCTCCGAGTGATTTGTATTCCTCCCGGAGACATTGCCATGGTGTTGGAACAACAAGGAACACTCAGTTCATCAGATTGTCCCCGCGGGTGAGATCACATTCTGCGAGGATCCCGCACCCGGAGCTGGGATGGTTTGCAGACTTCCGTCCTTCCCAGTGCCGGGGTAGGTGCGGAAAGCTCCGGGCTGGCAAACCCCAGCCACCGGGCAGGGCTGCTGTTGTTGTTATTTTATGGCTGAGTGGGGCTCGGCATCAGCCTTTTCACGCAAGCCTTGGAACGACAGGGACAGGATGGGAAAGTGACCGCTCGCATTCTTCTCCCCAAAGCCACAGCCTGGGCTGTGAGTTTTCCATGTTTCCTTTCCCAAACCAGGGGAAATTGTTTTTTGTGTATCTGCTCCTTCCTTCCCCTGTGTCTCGTTTCTGTTTGGGAGCGCAGGGCCGCCCTCCCCATCCTATCATTTGCCATCCTTTATGGGGACGCCACCTTCGGGAAAGCAGAATCCACAGCCCGGCTGCTTCCCAGATTTTCTCCTCTGCTGAGGTGGCTTCGAAGGGAACAGGACAGCACTGGCTGTCAAACACTGCCGCAGAGCCAGGGCAAAAAAATAAAAACCTTGGCTGTGGAGAGATTTCAAAGCAAAATGGGGCTGTCAAGGGCTTTCTCCTCCGAACAGGAATCCCTGCTCTCAGAGAATCCCGGGATGGGCTGGGTTGGAAGGGGCTGACAGGGAAGATGTGAGCTGATGTCTTTACAAACAATTCCATGGGTGGGATTTTCCACAGGGAAAGGAAGAGGGCAGCGTGCGGCCAGGAGTTCGGGATAAAAGGAGGCTGCACCCTCCTGTATGGAAATCCCGCCGGGAAAAGGCGGTGTCCATAAAGGGGGGGAGTCCTGCAGCTTTACTGGAATAAAGGGAGAGAGGCCACTGGGACACGCGCCCGCGGGGTTTTCTCTCTCTCAGTTCCGGAGGCAGGCAGATCAAAGATAAAACAGATTAAAAATGTGTTTATAGCAACACTTAAACCGGGATCGTCACTTGTCAGGATGGACCCGGAGCTTAAGAAGTGTGGAAAATAAATGCCAGAATCATAAAAGAGCTTTGGTTGGAAGGGACCTGACAAATCAGCTCGTTCGGAGAGGCAGGGCCGCCTCCCACCGGACCGAATTGCTCAGGGGCAGCAAGAGAGGTTCATTTTTAAATCATAAACAACCGCGCTGCAGGGAAATCTTCGGGAACACGGAACAAAACGCAGGAATATTTCCAAATGCTGTGCGATTCCTGCCTGCTCCAAGCGCAGAGCTCCTCTCGCTACAGCCCCGCACACGCGTGAGGAGGAGAACGCGCGTTTTGCACCACACTTACACGTCGCCGTGACAGCAGCCCCCTTCGGCTGGGAGCACACGGAATCGGGAGAAACTCTCGTGAAAGAGAAGAAAAGGGGGGAAAAAATTTAAAAAAAAAATAAAAATCCCAACCCCAGGTTCCGGAGGCGTTCTGAGCGATGGGGCACAACCCTCCCTCCGGCTGGGGCGGCGGAGGGAAGGGGACGGGGGGAGAAAGAAAAGGAGGAGGGGGCACGAGGAGTTCGTGGTTAGGTGGGAGCTCCCACCCATTTCCTTTCCTTGCCCTTCCCAGGCATGTCAGAGCCGGCAGCCAAGACAAACCCGCGTCTCCCGAGCCTGCGGACAGACAGACAGACAGGCGGACAGACAGGCGGACAGGGAGCAGCGCTCCCCGGGAGCGAGCCCGGCCCCGGAGCGGCGGCGGGCAGGGGACGAGGGGGAAGGCACGGACAAGGGGGCACTGCCCTCTGCTGCCAAAGCGCCGCTGCGAATGTGGGGGATTTCCAGGAGAAAAGTGAGGGATGGGGCCTCTGGGAATTCGTAGATAAATAACTGGGGCGGGGAAGGCGAGCGCGGTTCGTGTGAGGGCAGCAGGGGTCACCTGAGGGCTCGGCTTCCCAGAGGTGAAGCGGATCCGACGATGTCGAATTCCCTCATCGCTCTGTTTCCATGAGTTCCCTGAGCCGGGATCCTTGTCCAGCCTTGTGTTCCTTGAGCCGGAATGCTTGGAGCTGGGGTTTCCTTGCCGGGGAGCTCCCGGAGCTGTGTTTTGATGCCAAAGGCGATGGCAACAACCAAAGCCGTGCCCCTGGACCGGATCCCTCACCTCCGCGGGATGCTGCGGATCGGAGCTGGCACGGCAGCTCCGCAGGGAAGCAGCGGGCAGGCGAGAGGGCTGTGAGGGAGCTGCGCCTACGAAACACCTCCCAAAAAGCATCTCCAGGAGAAGAGCGGCTGTGGCGAAGGAAAACTGGCAAAACCCCCGCCGTGCGCACGGCCGGGGCCGCGGCTGCCGCCGGAGGAGCCAAAGGGCACGGGACCAGCAGGTCCCTGTCCCCACCCGGGGCCACCACGCCGGCATCGGGGGCCCTGCCGCCTCTTTTGGCCCTCAGAGTGCTCACCGTCCCCGAAAGCAGGGCCTGAACTCGCCTGCCGGAGGGAGATGGTGTCTGGGGGCACCAAGGTGTCCCCTTCTCCCACGCCGAGCGTCCCCCGCAGTGTCCCCTGTCTGCAGAGCCCCGCAGGGCTCCCGCAGTGTCACCAGCCTGCAGTGCCCCCCTTCTCTCCCTCTCAGTCCACAGTGCCCTCCTTCTCTCCCTCTCAGTCCACGCCACCTCTCCTCACATCAGGAACCTCCTCGGTGGTTCTGGGACATTCCTGGGAGCTTTCTCCCTAATATATGCCCACGCCATAAAACAATGAGGATAATAACATAGATAACTTGCATGTAAAAAATAAGGATTTAGCTGTAAATGAGCGGCATCTTGTTATTAATGTTGTTTATTTGGTCTTTAATACTCAGACTCACATTTTCAAGACTTTTTTTCCTTGACATCCTTGAATAAAAAACTTTCCTCCAGCAGGTTTTTGAGGCGCGCGCCCCCTCCTTTGAGCTCGGGGAAAAACATCAGTTATTAGGAGAGAGTTTTAGATAAGTCATAAAGGGGAATTGAGAAAAAGAAAAACGAAAAAAA